>PVJS01005674.1:0-63166 GCA_004027185.1 Glis glis | reverse complement strand
TCTCTCTCTCTCTCTCTCTACTTAGTGAGGCACTCCGCAACTTCATGAGACCCGGTTTCAAAATAAAGTATAAAAAATAGGGCCCAGGGCGTAGCGCGGAGGTAGAACGCCCCTGGGTTCAATCCCCGGTACCGCAAAAAAAAAAAAAAATTCCTGTGTATAAAAAGTATCATAGGCATACAATGGAATACTATTCAGCAATAAAAAAGCAAACTACCTGATACATGCAACAACTTGGTGGAATCTCAAATGCATTGTCCTGAGTAAAGGCAATATCAAAAAGTCCTATACTGTATGATTAAATTTATATGATATTCTTTAAAAAGATAAAAACTATATTGACCTTGACAGAAAACAAATACTCACGGCAGGGGGCGGGGTGGTGAAGGGTGTGCCTTCCTTGAGGGACAACTTAAGGGAGACTTTTTGGAGCAATGGAACTGTTCTATATAATGATTGTGGTGGTGATCATATGGAATCTGCACTTGTACTAAATTCATATCACTAAACGCACAAAAAAAGAGAAAGATGGAAAGAGAAAGACAGAGAGGAAGGAAGGAAAGATGGAAGTCAATTTTTCTACAGGTTCCTTAAGATCAGTGTCTTAGAGTTCTCCAGACAGATATAACCAATAGGATCTACTACAACATTTATTATAAGGAGTTGGCTCATGTGCAGATGGAGGCTGGCAGATCCAAACCTGAAGTGTGGAGGCCAATGGACTGGTGACCTAGGAGAGCCACGGCACAGAGGAAGTTCCGAGACAGTCTGCTGGATTCTAAGACAGTCCTCTTGCTGGAGGAGGCCTGTGTCTCTGTTTTATTCGGGCTTTTGACTGATCGGATGAGGTTTATCCACACTAAGGAGAGTAATAGACTTTACCAGTGTTCACAAATTTAAATGTTAATCTCATCTGAAAGCACCCTCCAAGTTGGCACAAAGAAATTAACCATCATAACTGTGGATGTCATTTCCTTCTAAGGCAAGGGGTCATTGATGACAAATTGGGTGGGAAAATAGTAACACAAAAAGTCAGGTCAACTCAAGAAATACCCCAAACATAATAAATAAATAATTTCAGTGTAACTTACACAACATTGTGATTATTTGACTTCAACATTTGAAGAGTATGTGATATATTCAAATAATTAAGATACTTTATTAATAAAATTCAGTGATATGCCTACACTTGTCTACTCATTTAACGATATCTAGTTTTAAGTCAATCACTTAAGGAAATCTCAAATCTCTTCTCGAGTCTCTTTAATTACAGGTAGTCCTCAGTTTATGTGGTACAGTGTTAACTGAAAGTGCATGTCAGATATGTGCAAGTAGGGACACAGCTTCTTTGATATGCACAGGTTTCACTCAATGGGGTGTCATGAAAAATGAGGGCTGCCTGCACAGATTTGTCTATGAGAGCTACAAATACAAACTGAAACAGGTGTGTGTATTAGCAACTCCAATACCATAAATAGCTTGTTGTCAGTGATGCGAATTTCTAAAATTGTAAATCACTCTTGGTAAATTTTCAAATAAAAGAAAAACAATTTTTCTTAGTTTTCATGCTGTTTGTATTCCTGGAAAATTCAGTGTGTATTAAAATGTAGAAAAAAAAGTCCTTTAGGTATGTATGTATATGTATCTGCTAGATCCCTGTCTGCTAAATGTCAGTAGAATATCCTCAATATTGTGATACACGAAAATCCCCCACAAATTTTAAAAATGCTTGTAAAGAAGGATGACCTCCAAGAGAATCACCACTTACAGCTATAAGACCTTATAAAGACTATCACTTACAATTCTGTTACAACTAAATTTCAGATCAATTTTTCTTAACAAATGAATGGATGAAACAAGAATCATAATGTTTAGGAAGCCCTGGCATCTAATGCTCAGGGTTAAAATTATTTATGAGATCTTGGTCCATTAGCAGGTCAGGAAGAGAAAAAGTTTTTCTTAATTCTTTACATATGGTAGATGCTCAGTAAACTTGAAATCTGGGACAGGTAAACTTGGCTTTGATTTTTTTTTAAAGAAAAGCATTACTGGAACTACCAGTATAATTCCTAAACTGACTTTAGTAAAAGGAGAAATCATTTACCCCAAAACTATAAATTTTTCTTTATACTTTTGTTACTACAAAATAAAAGTCTTTGTTACTTTTAGTTTGTTCATTGCCATTTTACAGCACAGCCAGTAACTCCTGCAAACCCTATTGTCGAGGTAATAGGAAAAGGAAAACCTTCAGGAGAAGCTATTGCTTTTACTATAAGCCAACCCAAAGACAGGCAGAAGTGAAAACCATGGCTTTGAACTTATGATCTAAAGGCAAATGCATTGTGTAACCAGGTGTGGTGGCTCACGCTTTTGAGACAGGAGGATCTCAGGTCTGCGGCCAGCCTCAGCAACTTACTTAGTGAGACCCTGTTTCAAAATAAAAAATAAAATAGGGCTGAGGGTGTAGCTCAGAGGTAGAATGCCCTGGTTCAATTCCCAGTACCACTAAATAAATAAGTAAATAAATAAATAAAAGCAGATGCATTGTGTAGTTTACCTCATGGGCAATCAATTGTTTTATTTTGTTTATTTAATGTTCTTATTTGTAAACTAGGTTTCCATCACACATTGGCAAGATATTACAGTTGTGATTCATGTAAATGTTTTTGGTAACCTGCTAAAATGACAATTTAGTACTTAAGTTATGCTTCTGATAAGATCATTCATTTTGAATCATTCAATTAGTAAAGACAGTAGGGTCCTTGGTTATAAGACATACTGTCACTATTTCTGGAAAAAAACCATAAAATAAAATAAAGGGATGTCCTCCTCAATGATTGTTTATTACTTGATAATTACAGAGCCCTTGCAGCTATTCTCTGTATTTCAAGAATTCCTATTTTTTCCTCAGGATCCAGCAGTTCTTTGTTTTAATTTATTTTCCTCTTAAATACCTCCTGCTATTTAGGCAATAATTCCTTCTAAATCAATTGTTAGCAGCAGTTAATGACTGGTTGGTTAATTAATAGCTCAAAGCAAAGCTGAGGGTGTTCTCTGTTCTAACAAACCACCAGACTCTAACTGGGGTATTATTGTTATCATACCCTGTAATCAGTGATTTCTCCCAACACCACTGCCACATATTTTATTTTAACTAAAAGGATGAGTTGAATGGGAAATACCTGACAACATTATAAAGTCACCCTCAGATTATGCATATTTTAAAGTTACTTGCTTGTCCAGATGATCTTTATTTCCATAGGATATGCCAGTAGGTAGGGGGTAAAATACCAGCTCGGGCTGGTAAGTAAGCTCATTTAACCATAGCAGTTTCCTCTCTTCAACTCTCCAGGGCTCCAAGCTTGGTGTAGCTGCAAAAAGGCTCATGGCATTCTGAATGTTTTCTTTTCCAAAATTGCAGTCCTAAGCTCTGCACTCACTGACAGCAAAAAGAGAAAAGCTGTGCTGCACATTTTCTGCCTGATAAACATATTGTTTACTTAGCATCACCAGATATGCCTTTTGTATAGCTAATAGAGTATATGTGCTTAATAATTAGTCCAAGAAGCTAAACATCAAGAGTCTTCAGTTCTTTTCCTAACACCTTCTGCTTTGCTCTATGTGATCACAGGGAAGTGATTTAGCAATATGCTTTGTATGCTAATAATTCTAACAATCAATCAAAATTAAAAAGAAGACACATATTCTTTACATCCCCCTGCAGCCAAAAAAAAAAAAAAAAAGCCTGGAGATGCTGTGATATTACAGATTTTTGCCTTTTCCTAGAAATTTATTTATGAATATGTTGCATGAAAACAAATGTCAGACAGCTATTTTGTGATTTGCTAAAGTAATGCTTTCAGTTTTCTATACCCTCCCTTCAACCACTAAATCCTCCAGATGGTATTGGCAAGATGACTTTGGTTGTATCACTTACCCCTCTCTGCATTTACAAGATATTGAGACACCAACGTTAAGTAATACTGTGGAGAGTTGGGATATAAATGTTAGCCAATATTTTTCCTTCTGTATTGAAGCATAATAAATATTGCTGGGAGAAACTTGAGATATTGCTATAGAATAATAATTCTTGAATTCAAATTCCAGGCATTTGCTGACAACAGAGTGTCATGGGCTTTCAGAGTTGATAATGGAGGAGAAAAGTTGGTGGAGCTAGGAACAGGAAGGGAAAGTATAGACTATTTGTGGATAGGGAAGGCTCTGAAGGAGAAATGAGATAGGAGATATGTAAACATTGGAGAAAAAAAAAGACAAGTATAGAAGATATTACCAAGTGTACAGACAGCAAAGGTTGTGTTCACATGGTACACTTAACTCTTCTGAAAACCACAAGTAGTGCTTTTGAATGAGTCACAAGGAATTAAAACCCAGAGCCCTTGTCCCCTGTTCTCTGACAGAGTTTCAAGCTTAGTTAGCAGACTGTGGCTTTGATTTTTTTATTAAAGGTTACTCATTAAGCTCCAAGTATATTTTATTATTTTTGTGATTTCTAAAATCTCATAGTTCACTAAAATGACCCCAGAATGACAGAATAAACATGTCCATTAAAATAATAAAATTTCCAACAAGCTTCCTATGTACAGAGATGATGAACAACTTAAAAGATTAAAATTTCCACAGAAATGACTTTTTGGCTCACTTAGGTTCTCCAGTGGATTACCCTCCCATGAGACAACCCATAATGGTCTAAGCTTTGAAATACGATGCTTCCATCAGAGATAAAATAGATGTTCTTTACTCTAGATCCATTTGAACAGCCTTATCAGATTTAGAGAGAGCAGATTTATTTAAATTTTAATAGCGGTTTATTTTTCTTAACTTTATCACTACTGTTAATATCAATGGGAAAATAATAACTGAGTAGTCTATGACAAGTGCCAAATTTAATACTAACAACAAATATGCCTGGTTAGTTATTATATATATATATATATATATATATATATATATATATATATATGTGTGTGTGTGTGTGTGTGTGTGTGTATGTGTGTGTACACATATATTCTTACTGTGCATAATGAGGACATCAAGGTGCAGACATGTTAAGTGACTTGGCCTAGGTCAGCCAGCTGGCAGTCAGCAGAACCAGATTCAAACACAGGTCTACCAGATTCCAACATTTTCATATCCAATGTAAGTGGCAATGCCCTTTGACTCTCACATCAATCTCTGAATCAGAGTGTGTTATTTCTAATGATGACACAATCAATCATCCTTTTATCTTTCAAGCGCCATCCTATGTTTTCCTAAATTGTATGTGCAAACATAATATTATCTGGTGCAAAAGAAATAGGGGATGCAAGGCTCTCCTTACCTTCTTCAGTTTCTCAGTTCAGAATTATGTGGCTGATCCTGATATAGAATTCCCCACCTCAAACTTCATCCTTGTGGCTGAACCCAAAAGTCATGCTCAGGACATGAACGCAAGTCCCAGGGCGTGCTCAGGTTTATTTTATTCTATTCAGTAGGCTTTATTGAGAATCAGCAATGGGTGAATATGTCTTAGAACACCTGCAGGAGTGCTCCGTCTAGTAGTTCTACTGAAGAAAGGCTGAACAGTTCACCTGAGGCATTGACATGTGAGCATAACACAATAATATGATAGCCAGTGGCAGTCTTTCAGACTCTAAGCAATCTTCGCAATAATTCTAGCTGTGGGTCTTGAATTCACAATATGACTTCTACATTTGTCAAAGCAAAGGGGAACCAAGACCTGTTATGTCCCCCTTGTATCAAGTGCAGGATATCTTTATTAAGTTGGCTTTTTTTTATTTCCACCACCCAGACTTCTCTGCTTTAAGGCAGGCTGCCAGCTAATCCTGCCATAGCTATTAATAAACTATGGATTTAAAAGTTAAGCATAATCTATGATTCTATGAGTCCAGGACCACCTTGGGATAGGTCATATAGCAATATTTTAGTCAACTGTGCTATGTTTACTTTATATAAGAATGTAAGAAGAAATAAGCCATGTGCAATAAATTTATTTTTCACACACAACTGAATCAACATATTTGGCTTTTAAACCACACTAATTATTCACACAGTTGGCAAATATTCAAAATACTTCAGCAGTGGAAACTAACACAGTAAAAATAATTTTCACACATTTTCATGTTCTGTGAAAATTGTTCTTCCAATTCCCTGTTTACTTTATAGTTCATTAGAAAATGTTTAATCTCCACCAAACTGTATTCAAAGCAATATGTTTTCTATACCTTCATATTACATCCTTGGTGAATCATAATCCAAGAAAGTGTTATTGAAAAGTAACTTGGGTTCAGCACCTGTTTTTGCACGTTTCCAATGTGCAAAAGAGAATTTTCAGGCTATCACCTAGTGTCTTGGTCAACATTCTCATTGCTATAATTCAAAGCAATTGACCACACAACTTTAGTTGCTCACAGTTTTTTGGAGGTTCCAGGTTCAGTCCATGTGAAGCCACTGTCTGCACATATCAGGGCATAGCGGCAGGAAGCAGAGAGGGAGAGAGCAAGGCTCTGCTCTCACATCATGGAGACTGGAATCAAGAGAGAGCAAGCAAGCAAGGGAATTCGAAGACAAAAACATAATCGCTAAGGCCGTACCCCCAGGGATCCACCTTTTTCAACCATACTCCACCAACCTAGGTTACCATCCAGGCCACGGTAAATCCATCATAATGGATTTATCTACTGATGAGATTACAAACCTCAAGACTTAATTACATCAACTCTGAACATTAATACATATGCTCTTCAGGGGGCATTCTATATCTAACCATGACACCTAGCTTCACAAAAATAAATAAATAAATAAACTTAGAATTCAGATTCCCAGTGGTGGGAAAACATGTTAGGAGGGGCTATTGATTGAAGCAGTGGATTGCTTTGTCCGACTTAGTCTTAGGGAGAGTTTAAAAAGGAAGTACAGATAAGATACCAAGTCGGAGAAATATGCCCTTTGTTTAATCCTATATTTACATTTGACTAGCACTGAGTGTAAGAAAAAATGGGGGAGGCAAAACTGAGGATAAATCACATCATAAATGCTGGTAGAAGCATTGGGCTCTATCCCATCAATTAGATGAGAAAAAAAATCACCTCTTCACTTCTATGCATAAGCAGAGAAAGAATTCAATCACTTTCCCTTGTTTTTACATGAAGAACAAGCATAGAAATTTGTTTGTCATCAACCAAAAATCCTGGGAAATCTTAACTTACAATGCTGTTAAATTGTTTCCTCTAAGTTGTGCCTTTCCTAATGATAGTGGTCCAAGGGTTTTACAGCCATAGCCAACAGAACAGACTCTGCAGAATTAGGGAAACCACATTCAGGAGTTGAACTATGTCCAACTTAAAGATGGCTTGTGCTAGATTAACCTCCATTCTTTTCCAATCATATTTGATTCATTCAAAGGTGTGGAGAGGAAGATGGTTTCTTGGAATGACAAGGATAGATTACATTCCTTTCTCTGTCATGTTGAGGGTGCCCATGGTAAGAACCTCAGTACAGACCTGCCTTTTGCTGAGCCAAGGACAAGAACACAGAGGCCAAACTATCCTGAACATATAAATCAACTTAAAAATATTATCAAATAAAATATATTCTATCTTCCTACCTGAACAAACACCTTTCAAAACCACCCTGAAGACTGGAATTTTGAATTCTGGGTAACTCAGATGCATCATGGGAAGGCAACAGGCTCAGGATCTGTGTCCTGGGCTGTGAAGCTTATGGAAAGTTATTTTCTAAATTTGCTACAATTTTGCAACATGACTCCAAGAATGTGCAGATCGAAACTGAACATAATATACTTTGCTTTGGAAAGAAAGGAAGTGTATACATACTTTGGAAAGATAGTGATCCAAAATAATCTCCACACTTAAAAGAGTAACTTCAGTCTGAAAATACACTTGTAAGAATCAGCTCATACCTGAAAGTAACCAAGTGAATGTGAATTAACTGAATTTAGCAGGTATTGGACTAATGGTAAGCATAACAGAGAGACAATGTCTTGGCTCTTGCATGGCATAACTGCCACAGGCAAGTAGTGGCTACTTTGTATGGCACACACTGTCACAGCTTGGTATGGCTGACTAAAAGGCTTTTTTTTTCCAAATAGTTTTATGTATGGAAAGTTCCGACCCAATGTTTTTGTTAGTTTGGTTTTTAAGATATTATTCACTGTTTTTGTTCATTTATTCTTTAACTTACTCTTCCAGCGCTCATTATTTATCAGTCATTTTTTCAGATATGAGATCTACACAGATGAGAAAGACAAACATTTTGTCTTCATGGGAGTTCTCGTATTATTTGACCTACCCAGGGTTAAATATTTACATTTGATAATATTGTTTGAGTGCTTTGGAAATTGCCTATTTTCTCTAGAAAACTAAAATAGAATAGTTTGAAGGGGCTCTGTGAAAGTAAGACACAGTTTGAAGAATGGAGCTAAAATTGTATATGGGAAATAGACATTCCCAAGCAGCTTCACTTGCCTATCTAATGCCATTATGAATTATTAAGCTCATTATATTCCCTTCTGTGTATCTAATTCATGTTGAGAGTTCTCCATAAGTAATTTGCATTTCCAAGTTTATTATTTTATTTATTTCCTCATAAAAACTCAAGACCTACACATGATCAGAAGCCTCCAGCCTTCCTCATAGAAGAGTATCCACTGTGACTAGCAGCTTCGGAGAAATCTCACAACTCTTTAAATATTACTTCCTGGCTAGAAAAGAGGCTAATTCTATGTTCTTTGTGGTTTGTAACTCCATGTTGGTGCTCAATAAATGTTAAGTACCAATAATAACTATGGTGGTAATCAGAATTCCTTTTCATATAAACTAGTTTGTCTCAACCTTGTTTTTACCCTGTGTCTCCTAGTAATTGTCTGGCATTTTCCCTGCTGTTCTTGTCTTTTTTAATTACATCCTACTGACATGACTCTTAAAGCATCGTAAAGCAAATGGAAGAAAGGCTTAATGCCTTCTACACAAAAGGAGCAGCAGGATGCAGGTGCCTAGCAGTCAGAATAAGCTCAGAAGGAACAAGCAGAGTCTTGCTTTCCTTCCTCATAAATGCAAACAGGGAGGATGGGGGAGGATGAGGATATAATGGAGGGAAGAAAGAGGAATTAGCTTGCACAAGTTTACCGATGAACAAAACTTTTCTTATACCTTACTTTTATTGGAAAAAGTTGGTATACTATAATAATTCACAGCTACAGCATAAGGTATTTGCTTATTGCTGGAGAAGGATACAAAGATGTGCCTGTAAATGTCATTTATTGACATGTATTGAGCATCTACTTCACAGAAAACACATTGTGGCCCAGAAAAATATACAAAGCTGACCCCACCTCCATCCTCAGAGTTCATGTTTCTGATTGAAAACTCGGGCATTTTAGAAACCTATGGCTGTGGTAGTGAAGCTTTTTCTACAGCTCCCTGAATGTCAAAGGTCAGGTAAATATAAGAATACTGAGTTTGTGTTAACTGCTAAAGCATCACTAAGTCTATCATAACCTAGTGGGCAGTATCAATAGTTTTGGTACAAGGTAGCCTATGGGTTGCGTGGGTAAGAGTTACTGCATCTGTTAAAAGGAAGCATGAAGCTAGGAAGGTATATGGACTGTTTTCTCATGCACCTCTGCTTCTGCTACTTCAGGTGGTCGTGCTGCTGGCTCTGTTCCAGAAGCGTTCCTCTCCGCATCCCCCACTTGAAACCACCTAAGGGAGGCGACGTGCATTCCCAAAGTCTTCAGTGACCAAGTCGGGATGTCTACTTGGGTCTATCTAACTCCGCATTCAGTGTCTCTCCTGTTGACAAGCACCAGGGATTGTTTGAAAAGAAATGGAGAAAAGATTGAAACTTGAGTCCATATTGTTCTGGCCTTGATAAGAATGAGACTTAATGTGTCCCTGTGTGATGGGGGGTGAGGGTCTTGCTAGGAGGAGGTAATTTATGTTCAATGTCTGCAATGTTATCTTCTTGGCCAACGACATTACGCTTTGTAGAGGGTGTCATAAAGGGAGTGAGGTCAGCAAGAATGAACAGAGAAGTACAAACTATCAACACTAATGGGGGAAAGTGACCTAAAACACAAGACCGATGGTCAGTAGAGGAAAAGCAGTTGAATATAGAGTGATCAAGCCATTCGTCCTCATCTGCCTTGAGGAATAGCTGGTCTTTGTTGTTAATTTCTGATCATGGCTTTGAAGACAGAACCTTCTCTCTCCACTTGCACATTCATACTTTTATTCTTTCTAATATCATTGCCTGAAATACCTTTTATAACATTTTTACTGGAGAATTTTTTATTATCTTTCATATTAAGCCTTGTATGATCATCAGTCTGCTAGTAAAAGTAATCATTCTGTTATCAAGTATCTAATTTATTCACCATTATAAATCAATTATTTATTACATAATCCTATAGAGAATTTGTTACAACTATTTCTCCAGATAATTTTTGCATTCCCAGCTTTGGGCACCTTGCCTGCTTAGTACATAGTAGACCTTTATTATATAAATGACAAAAGTGAATAAAAATTTCCACTGTAGTGAACTCTTAGTTAAGTAGACATGAGTCTCTGAAAAATTTACGCAATCTTCCAAAGTCAGTATATATAATGTAGCCCCGTTCATACATTCTTTAAACCAATATTTATTAAGCATATGTATTATATGCATGGAGCCTATCAATAAAAATCATAGTCCCTGCCAGGTGTGGTGGTGCACGCTTGTAATCCCAGTACTGAGGATCCAGGTTCACGGTCAGCCTCAGCTACTTAGTAAGGCCCTCTGCAACTTAGTAAGATCCTGTTTCAAAATAAAGAATAAAAAATAGGGCTGGGGTGTAGCTCGGAGGTAGAATGCCCCTGGGTTCAACCCCCAGTACCGCAAAAAAAGATTCATAGTCCCTACTTTCAAGTTTATAGTCTAAACTTATAAAAATCATTACATTATAAGTATAGAAAAATGCAAATTTTTTTTTTTTGTGTGGTACCGGGGATTGAACCAGGGGCATTTTACCTCTCAGCTACACTCCTGGCCCTATTTTTTATACTTTATTTTGAAACCAGGTCTCACTTAAGTTGTGGAGGGCCTCACTAAGTAACTAAGGCTGGCGGTGAACCCAGATCCTCCGGTCTCCGCCTCCCAAGTACTAGGATTACAAGCATGCACTACCATGCCCGGCTAGAAAAATACAATTTTGATAAGTGTTATACAGAGAAATATGGACTGCCACATAAGCATATAATAGAAGGAACTCATCTTTTTTTTTTTTTTTGCAGTTCTGGGGATTTAACCAAGGGGTATTCTACCTCTGAGCTACACCCCCAGCCCTATTTTTTATACTTTATTTTGAAACTGGGTCTCACAAAGTTGTGGAGGGGAGGGCCTCACTAAGTAGCTGAGGCTGGCCATGAACCTGGATCCTCTGGTCTCAGCCTCTCAAGTACTAGGATTACAAGCGTGCGCCACCACGCCCAGTTGGAACTCATCTTTATTGGAGGAGTATGATCTCAGCAAATATCATGAGGTGAAAGCAGGGCGAACGGAAACTACCACAGAAGTCCATGAAGAAGATAATGCTAACTGGGCTAGAGCTGCAACAGGACAGTGGATGCTCTTGATGTGTATTTCAAAATCTGAATCAGGAAGACATTGCTATTGGATAGAGAAGAGTGATGACGGAGAAAGAGATAGCAAGGATGACTCAGTGAACAAGGATGCTATTTCCTGAGATAAGGAGCAGTGATGAGGGACACTGGGTCAAGGAGGAGCAGGTAAGGATAAGTAGTTCAATCTTGGACATGTTTACACAGTGTTTATATGAGTCACAAAAAAATGGAAATAAGCTATATAAGCCTTTTTTTTTTGCGGTACTGGGGATTGAATGCAGGGGCGTTCTACCTCCACGCTACGCCCCCGGCCCTATTTTTTTTATGCTTTATTTTTGAAACCGGGTCTCACGAAGTTGTGGAGGGCCTCGCTAGGTAGAGAGAGAGAGAGATCGAGCGATCGACCGATTGATCGATCGCGCGCGCGCATGCGCGCTGAGGTTGGCTGCGAACCCATATCCTCTGGTCTCCGCCTCCCAAAGTACTGGGATTACAAGCATGCGCCACCACACCCGGCTTGTATAAGCCTTTATATGAACATTTAACACAGTATTCTCTACTATTCTTGAGAAGACAGAATACAGTGAAATGGACTAATATAAAGGGCTCACCCAAATCTTGAATCTCTCTCCACATTTTGATAGGTTTCTATATTTTGAATCCTACTTCTTTAAGTTGAAGTTTTAGGGGAAAAAACAATTTATCAGGCTCCTTTATATGTAGAGTATGGATATGTGCCTTAAATTCCATCATCTATACCCACTGAAACTTTGATTTGCAAGTGAGCTCCTGTAAGTGGGAAGCAGGGCATCATTTTCTCTGGGGCAAGGACATTATTTTGAAGTTGATGGGGGCAACAGCTCAGGCCAGCTCAGAAGTCAAGTTCTGTTATTGCTTCTGAATGCTTTCAGTCTGTTTCTCTAGCTCTTCCAATGATTCTGTGAGTTGTGTGGTTTTCACTATGAAAACAATTCAGTTTGATTAATATGTAAACAGCTAACAGAGCATTATATATATTGAACAACATATGTACTCCAGAGCATTGAAAATATTGCACAGAGATGCTTTTAAGTAAATGGGCTAATAGTTTTTAATTAATAATTAACCTCATACAATTAAAAATGCCACAAGAAAAGAAACTTCACAAACTGCAGGAAATAAATATAGAAGCTAACTCTAATAAGTCTATTTATAATCAGTGTCTAGGAGACAGAAAAGAAAAATGGAAAAGAAATCCATGTATATAATTTTAAGTTAACAGATGGAAAATTATTGCATAACACTCACACTTGGCTTTCAAGTTTTCAATTTACATTGAATCCAGGAAATAGCTGCCATAGCAAAGCCCATTATTTTGAAGGGTGTGGAGAGAATATGATAGGCTAGGTAATATGCATAAATTAGCACATTTTCCAATAGGTGTACTTACCTAAAAACAGGAAATCAGTCTTGCTCAAACTATAATTAACAAAAATATGTTAAGATCTTTAAAAATCTAAATGTTCTTATTTCATCTAATTCCTTTCAGCTATACATAATGCTCAGTCAGCCACCTGAAGTCTGCTAAAAGATGACATGCCAGTCTAGCAAAACTGGAGGAATTTTTAGCAAACCAGCCAATCAAGTTGGAAATAATATTTTGCTGTCTTAAATCCAGGTGCAGATTGTCTTAAGAAGAACTGATTATTTCATGCAACATTCACACTCAGCCCCACATTAGGTACTTTATAATATACAGATGAAGACCAAGAGGTTTAGAGAAAATTGGCGTCACACAACCAGTAAGGGGACAAGTGTGAGATTCAAACAGCTAGTTGCCTGAATCCAAAACCCTGCTTTCTCCACTGTAACACATCATCTCTATCAAGACACAGAGGTGTCCAGTACCAGCCTCCTCCCCTGCCAGCTAGTGTGCTTCTCACCAGGATTTGCTCACCCAGGAAAGCCCACTTCCTCTGAAAATTTCATAGACAATAAAAGCTTCCTTCCACGGTTCACTCTTCCAGTCACAGTTTGCCCCGCGGGCTTCAGTCTTGCAAGGGCTGCACCTGTTCTCAACTTTTGTAATCTGATTGCTCTCACAATGGTCTGTTGAATTAATCTGAGTTCTCCACCCAACACTCCGCATATGGTATGTCCTTTCTCTATTTCTCATCTATGTTTCCCATCTAATCCACTCAATCAAGAGCCCAAGTAGGCACTATTATAGACCTGAGATTAGATTTCTCACTCTTTCTTGAATTTATTTAAATCTTGAGGCAGGCACAGTGGTCCGCATCTGTAATCAGAGACAGGAGGATTGAAGGTTCAAGGCAAGCCTCAGCAACTTAGGGAGACCCTCATCAACTTAGTAAGACCCTGTTTCAAAATAAAAAAGGGCCATGGGTATAGCTTGAAGGTAGAATGCCCCTTGGTTTGATTTTCAGTACCAAAAAAAATTTTTAAATAAAAAATAAATCTTGAGAGGCAAGGGAAATAGAGTTCTTGATTTGACCTTAATTTTTTTTATTTACCTCCAACAATTTCTTCTCACTTGGGCTAAGAACTTCCCGAATGGCAAATTAATGGAGCTAGAACTCTCCTTAACTATAAGAAACTACTTACAACTTTTTTAAATTTGTATTTATGTTATAAATACATGTTGATATAGTAATAGATAATATATGTAAATATATGTACACTGAATGAAAAAATCCCCAATGCCATTATAGCATCATCAATAAGTGATATTTGTATTACTTTACTTATTACAAAGCACTTTCACATTTACTGGTCATTATTCATTGTAAGGTAGTAAATACATGTATTATCCCATTATTACAGGAAAGTAAAGAAGGATCTGAAATAGTAAATGATTATTCAATAGCACAGTGTTCATTGATGGGTCTCAAACTTAAGCCTTTCATCTTAAACTTCATCTTTCCAGAAAGTAATCAGCACTTATAACAAATATAATAAACCATCCTGTGAAATTCACTCACATGTATTAGTGAAACACTCAGCTTCTGAATGAGTTTTAAAAGTCAGATATAGGGCCAGGCATGGTGGCACACACCACTATATGGAGTAGGTACCATTAATATTTCCAATTTGAGAGCCAGGCTTGGTGGCACACGCTTGTAATCCCAGTACTTGGGAGGCTGAGACAGGAGGATCCGGGTTCGCGGCCAGCCTCAGCTACTTAGTGAGGCCCTCCTCAACTTAGTGAGACCCTGTTTCGAAATAAAGAATAAAAAAAAAATTAGGGCTGGGGGGTGTAGCTCAGAGGTAGAATGCCCCTGGGTTCAATCCTCAGTACTGCAAAACAAAAAGTCAGATATATGGAATAGAAAAATATTTTGCCATAGGTAAAAAAAATAATTCTTCTCAGAAGTTCAAACCAACAATGGCAGTGTTTTTGAAGAGGTCTGTTTCTTTTTTTTCTCTTAAAAATCTCACAATTTGTAAATGTATATTTTTTCTTTAACATAAAAGTTTACAATATACGGTAAAACAAAAGGCTCAGGAAA
Source organism: Glis glis (assembly GCA_004027185.1). Lineage (NCBI taxonomy): Eukaryota > Metazoa > Chordata > Mammalia > Rodentia > Gliridae > Glis > Glis glis. Next base: position 48,018 of record PVJS01005674.1, on the reverse strand, counting down.
ATAATTTCAAAAAAAAGGAAGAAGAAGAAACCTGAAGTTTTGAATTAAAGCTGAAGACATTTTCAACAGGTTTGAGGTTGGTCTTTCCAAAATGGCAATGACATGGGATTGAGTCTGAATCATATGGGACTAGAAATGTGCACATGAATTCATGCAGGTCTAACACATTGTATCTTGTTGACATGCAATAATTTATTCATGTCTTTCTTCAACAAATTACCAAATTAATCTCTGAAGAATATTAGAGTAAAAAATATAATAGCACAAGTTTGTAAGCGTGTAAGTTTGAAAGCGTGGTTATGAAAATAGCTGTTAGTAGAGTTCAAAGAAAGGATGAAATTGCTGTGATGTGGAGCAGGGATCAGCAAAACGATAATCCATGGGCCAATTTGGCTACCACATGTTTCTATAGATAGATTTTATTGGGAACAGCCACATTCATCTATTTACATATTTTCTCTGACTGCTTTTATGCTAGGACAGAGTTGTGTAGATACAACAGAGATTTGTTTAGGCCCTCAAAGTTGAATATTTACAATCCTTTTCAGATTAAGTTTGCTAACTACTGGTATAATTGCAGATTCTATAGGAATAGAAGGAAAGCTATGGCTAGTTCATTGGGAAGGTCATGGAAAGGGTTGAAATCAGATAATTCAGGCAAAGAACATAAAAAAAGCAGAGGCATATCAGTAGGCTGAGACTGGGAATGGTCAAGCGATAGTAAAAGTCTTATTTGGCTCAAATGGGAGACTGATGTTGAGAATTTAGGGCACACAAATTTGAAAAGGTTAGATGATACAAGTCAGGGACCTTTTGTATCTGGCTAATTAATTAGACTTTTTCCTGAAGAACTTCATTGGCAAGCCACCAAAGTGTAACCCAATTAAACCCCAGTGCCCTTGCAGCCCTGTTTTTAGTATTTTCAAAGAAGATACTTCAGGGAAAAAAAAACAAATTAAAAAACTAAAAGTAAAGAAATTCAATTTTATTTTATTTTTCTAAGAGAACTAAAGGGGATCCCATATGTAATAAAACCAATAATTCTAAAACTCTCCGCACCTATCCTTTCCTACTTTTCTTTTATCTCTCATACATTCTCCATGTCCCCAACCTCTCACCTTCTATTTCTCTGCCTGAGCTTATACAACATTTTGTGTTATCTTTCCTCCACTCCTTTGCTTTACTTCTTGGACACTGCTCCCCACTTCCATTGTCTGTTCCTCCTCCTCCACCAATCCATCAATGATTCTGCTTTATATAGTCTTGGTACTCTAGAAAGTTATAGCAGGGGCTTCTAGCCTTTTTTAGGCCATTGAACACTTGGGCAGTCTTGCAAAGCCTATGGAGCCTGTACCAGAATAGTATTTCTTTTTTAATTTTTTTCTTTTTTGCGGTACTGGGGATTGAACACAGGGGCGTTCTACCTCCGTGCTACACCCCCGGCCCTATTTTTTATACTTTATTTTGAAACCGGGTCTCACGAAGTTGCGGAGGGCCTCACTAGGTAGAGAGAGAGAGACAGGGATAGAGAGAGAGAGAGAGAGAGAGAGAGAGAGAAAGAGCTGAGGCTGGCCATGAACCCGGATCCTCCGATCTCCACCTCCCAAAGTACTGGGATTACAAGCGTGCGCCACCACACCCGGCTAGAATAGTATTTCTAAATACCTAACTATAAACAACCATGCAGGAAACAAGATATATTGAAATATATATATCAAAATATTAAAACTAAAATAGGCTATATTAATGTCTTATTAACACATTTAACAACAAGATCTAGTGATATGATTAGTAACTGCTATAATTACAAAGTCATAATTAGTATAAATGATATTTTGAGATATCTGAAAATCTAAAATATTATATATACATATATATATACACACACATATGACTTCTATCAGTAAAAAGCCCCAGAAATTCATAATTGAAAATGTTTCATTTTAATTAGAGTTCAGTGAAAATAATGATAAGAGTTGTTTGTTTTACCATCCCAGTTAGAACTAAGTTAAAAACTCCTTAATTAGGGAATGTAGACAGAGATGCTAAACAAGCAAAGGCAAAACAAAAATCTTTTTCATAAGTAGAAAACTTGAGAGAAGGCTAGGAATTCTTGTATGGAAATTATTTTAACCATTAACTTTTGAGTAAAGTATAAATTGATGACAATGGTGCTTTGTACAGATTAATCTCATAGCTGCAAACAAAATATACAGGGGAAAGAAGATGTAAACAAACTAGTGAAAATATTTTGTAATAGACTATGCATGAGGTACACTACATTGGTTGCATTCAATTTGGAAATAAGCCAACGGGTATTACTTGAATTTAGAAAGTATTTTATCTAATTAACTGAAATCCTTAAGTCAGGGGTGGATAATGATCAAGCAAATGTTTCCAAAGGATAGTAGATATTTTGTTCCAAAAGAGAGTTTATTTGCCAAACTCTACAACACACACACACACACACACACACACACACACACACGGGGAGGGAGGAAGGGACGGAAGGAGGAGGGGAGGGAGGAGAGAGGGAGGGAGGGAGGGAAAGAGAGAGAGAGAGAGAGAAGCATAAACACCTAGAAAAACTAGTAAAGTTGTTAGAAATATAGTGCATTGAAATTATTCAAAAAGAGATAGCTTGAAAATTCTTCCAAAATACAGGAAATTTTTACATTTATTGGTGCATTATAGTTTCATATTATAATATAGTTCATAGTGATAGTGACATACATGCACACAGCACTAGGTGAGCTTCCCCGGGCTCCCTCCCCATCCCCCCTTGCCCATACATGATACTGAGATTGGCATTGGTATGCTCACATATAATAAAATACAGGAATTTAAAAATATATTATCTGTATGTCACAGAATAAATATAAGAGTTGGAGTTTAAATTCCCACTGTCATTTGTTAACTCTGCAACCTTGGGCAAATTCCTTTAAGCCTCCATGTCTTTTATTTTTAAAATGAGAATAATACTAACGATAGCTACTCCACAGGCTATGGAAAGAATAATTACTCCATATAAGCAAAAGCACCAATCATGGTATTGGATACATTGTAAGTACTCAATATGTGTTGATTGTATTTCAAAAATAAGAGTGTACTAGATCCACAAATTAAGATGCTATCATTTAAAATCATCTTCAAATGAAAGGTCTCCTATGTTCCTCTTTTCTTCTTGGATAAATCATGTGTTTGTTGTCCTAGAAAGAAAGCTATAATTTGGCTCCCCATAAAATTTCCTTGATCCTGAAACAATACTGAGGCTACACTTAAGTATTCAGAGTATTAGAAAGTTGAGTATCTAAATACAGTACTTTGAAAGAATTTTGATTGCATTGTATACTCCCATCTTATTGCCTTGGTACAAAATAATTATACTCTTTTGAACACAAGGTTTCCGTGCACCAAGCCAGCTTTTCTGAAGCTGTGTAGTTTCTGTGAAGATACAGCTTGATGTTTTGAAATGTGGTTTACCTAGTTCTCTCAATAATGAAAGCAATGGTTAAAATAAGGAATTCAAGTTGCATGCAAAAGCTAGTAATGCAGAGCAGAAGGAGACTGGAGAGAGCCTAAACTGACTTCAGTGCAGCAAAGTTTATTTAAAGATGTGCTGAATTTTATCTGAAAAAAAAGAAATAAATTAATCCTCTCAAAAATTATGGCTGCATCTTGCCCCCAGAGAAAAAATGTTGGCCACGTTCCCTTGACTGGCCTAAAACATTTTTTTCAATCGACCTTGTATTCATGTTGGTTTCTCTGTACCTTCCTCAGTCTGACTGTATCTTTTTACCTTCAAGATTTAATAAGTTATCAGCAACTTCCTGTTATCTATCACTGCAGTTGAGCAAGATAGGACAATATAATTGAAAGCTTAAGCCAAGATGAAAAAAAATTAAGATTTATCTTGACCCTCTCCTGGATATTAACTACCTTTTCCTCTGATACTTTACCAAGTTTGCCTGAGAAGCCTATAAGCCACTTGCTACCCTTTTCTCCATAAAACCACATCAAATTGCGTTCTTGAATTTCACCTATTTTCATGCCCCTCTGTTTGCTGGAGTAGATTTTCTTTAAAGATTGCTCTTAACTAAGATCTCACAACCAACACTATCACTTTTCTGCATCCTCCTTTCCTGCTTGCATTGCAGGAGACTCCTCGTGCTCTGTAGCCCACACACTGACATAGAAATAACACTATTTTTTTTGCTCCCCAAAGTTTGCATAATTGTGAGAGCTGTGTGTGGGAGCTGTGTTACCATGCTGCCACAAGATGAAAGGCAAAGGCAACTTGGGTAATTCTGCTACCATTTAGAAGCACAGTGATGTCAAAGTGCAGAAATGGGACCTAAGAAAATATGTAAGACAGAGGTTGCACATGCAAATGCATTTTGAGTCCAGGTGGGTAAAATTATTATGTAATATGTTCATATGCAAAACAACAGAGTAGTAGGGCCTCTGGTGAATTGACTACAGTCAATGAAATTAATTAAACACTGTGATATCCAAATAAAGGTTCCACATACGCTGCATGCCAGTTCTGTGACCCATAACTGGTCAAACTCTTCTCCTCCTACTCTTTTAACCCTCACTCAGGAATATATTCTCTCCATTGCCTCTTAGATAACAGAGTACTAATATCACACTAATGCTAAGGACATCTGCTTTTCTCACTAAAATCCAGTGCAAGGAAAGGTCCTACAATTTATTTCTGAAACACATATCACACATAATTATTTCAGTTTTTAAGGTAATATTACAGTGAAGATTTTAATCACCTTGAGTTCTGGACTACCACAAAAATATTCTAGTTGATATCTCTACCTTCAAAGTGTTATACTATACACGGCAACAGAAACCACCATCCTTAAATATGTGATAAAATTATGGTAATATTGATTACCTGCCTAAAATCCTGCAGGAGACTTCAATTGTTAATTATGCCCATTCTAAATTCGTAATAATAATAAGACTTTTTATTAGCACATTTATTTTCAAAGAAGTTTCCTCATCTCTTACTGCCATTTGAATGTGTCTCTTGCTTTAAGCAAACTTGCTCATTACCCCAGACACCAAGTCCAATTTCTGAATTTGGGCTCGCCTTTTCCTCACTCATTTCTCCCCAAAATTTCTCCTATTCCCTTTTCATAAATCTAGCCACTTGTTCCTTGAAAAACATCATTCCAAACTCAAAATCTCATAGAAAGAATCACAAAAAAACTTCAAAGATTTAGGTCATATCAGTCATACAAGCACCATTTCTGCATTTATGGGTACACAGAGTTTAAAATTTTATGTTAGTTATGCACACAATCGCAAGGATTGTACAATGAGAAGTATGCAATAGCTACTTCTATTAGCTAACCAGGCAGGAATCAAAGTTGAATTGGGTTCATAAATGCACTTTACTAGCTTTGTAGCCTTACACTATTTAACTTACCTAATCTTTCAATTCCATCATCTATAAAATAAGGATGGTATCATGATAGTCATTCATTCAATAAAATTTATTGAACAACTACTTTATGGCTCAAAATGTTATCAGTGTTAATGATACAATCATGAAAACATGAGATAAAAATATCTAAATTCATGGAGCTTATGGTGCAGTGGCTTATAGGAAGAATCAATGAGTTAATATGGTAGCACGAAAGTTTTCACATAGTAGGTAGTAAATGAATGTTAGCTACTAATAATAGTTGTAAGTTAAAATGGTACAGTAACTTGAGTGAATTAACAAACATTTCATGAAGAAAATGTAATATGGTTGCAGGGCTATCTCTGCAAAAATTTTGAGAGAATCAAACTGGATGTCACATTTAAAAGAGTTAGCATGGTGCTGTGAGCATGATTCGCAGTGAACAGTCATTGTTGGTGTAGCTGAGGCTGTTGTTATACAAGAACATGTTCAAAATATTTCCATCCCAAGCCGGGCGTGGTGGCGCACGCTTGTAATCCCAGTACTTTGGGAGGCGGAGACCAGAGGATCCGGGTTCGAGGCCAGCCTCAGCTCTCTCGCTCTCTCTCTCTCTCTCTCTTTCTCCTTAGTGAGGCCCTCTGCAACTTCGTGAGACCCAGTTTCAAAATAAAGTATAAAAAATAGGGCCGGGGGCATAGCGCGGAGGTAGAACGTCCCTGGGTTCAATCCCCGGTACTGCAAAAAAAAAAAAAAAAATATTCCCATCCCTAGCATGGGAGGAACAGGTTTAATTTGCATAGTTTCTAACTTTTCTGTTGCAAATGTCTTATGCTCTCTTGGAGGAGAGCTCGCACTTCATCAGAAGTACCAAGTCACTGGTCCCTCCCCTTCAACACTGTAATGGAGGGAAAACCTAAAAAAACCCTCTTGCTCCACTTGCTCTCAGGCTCACAGTTGGTCTTAAACATCACTAATTATGGAGGTCGCACAGCTGAGCAATATACTATTAGATCCACTCACTTTGCTGTAGAGGACACTTCTGTTTTCAAGCCACCTAACAGGTTAAAACTAGTCTGTGAAAAGTTGTATTTCACTATTTCATCTGGCAACAGTTGCCTTTCAGTTATCTTCCCCTGTTCTCTGATGAAAGACACTTTTTGTATCTTAATGATTAACTGCAGGATTAGCTATTTCTGGGACAAGGAAGTAAAAAGACATGAGTCACAGACTTTCTAATCAGTAACTTTCCTTTAGATTTAAACTCAGAACATTTGATGATCTACAGATAATAGTAGCCTGTGCATCATTAAAGAAGACCACTGAAAATTTGCAACTACCCTAGTGTCCACCAATCTGATAAGCTTCCCCCCAAATCCCTATGAAGCCAGCAATGTGAACCTGTAGGGAAGATGGCTTTTTTAGGACAAGTGTCCCCATTCTCCGACTTGCCAGCTCATTGCCAATAAAGCTCTTTCCTTCTCTATCACTTTTTCTCTCATGGCAGTAGAATTGGACCTTTCATGGTTATACCATCCCTAGCATGGTAGGAGCAAGTTTAATTTGCCCAGTCTCTAATTTTGCTGCTGCAAGTATCTTATGCTCCTTTGAGAAAGGAGCATTTATATTTAACTAAAAATATTGTCACTGTCTCTCACCTTATTTGCTGCTCCTATCCCTGTAGGCACCTTTTAAACCTTCTCATGTAATAAGAACATTGTGAATAGTTTCTCTAAAATGTCAGTGAGTATGAGTCTTCCCTAAACCAAATGTGGCAGGACCTCTTGAGCCAAGTGACATGACCGGAAAAGGAGCAGGAGCAGGATCAAGGAAATGTGTTCCTGACATCCAGAAACACTGTGTATTGGCAATTCTGTCTAATCAGACTTATTTAAAGATGACTAATAAGAGAACCTTGATATCAAGTTATTCCTTCCTTTCAGATCAAGGTCACTAGAGAAATATCCTTAACTTTGAGCTATGTAGTAGAAGGAAAAGTAAACTCATCTTATACCTAAGTGGCCCATAGGCAGAGGTAGGATGAGACACTAATGGGTAATTGTGATGGGCTCTCTTTAAGACCTACATGCCAAACACCCCTGGGCTTGAAAGGAGCTCTGTCTCTTGAGAACTAAACTGCCTAAATATAGCCTTGAGATTAAATACTAAGAATCTCAATACAGCCTCTTTTAAACTATTTTAAGAGGATCTTGGTACCACCCAGCCCATTCCTTCTATGACTTCCTTGATTTAGCTGTCACTCATGCCATTTAGAGAATATATATATTCTCTCATTTGCTCCTTACAAAGGGCCTCATTTTACCAATGAAGGAAATAAAGATATCTGTAACTACCTAGCTGGCAAGTTGGCAAAGCCATGCATGATGCAAACCATGATCTGTTGAGTTCCAGATTCAATGTTTTTATTTTTGCTGCTCATTATAAATGCATTAGCTACTGTGTTTGGGGATTGGTTCATAAGTATGAGTGTGGGGACTTCCACACCACTACTACTTGTGGGAAACTGTTATAAGCCTAAAAAATACTGGCTTAAGGATTTATAGCTTCTTTCTTGCTTTGGCAGAAGAATGCCTTTTTTAAGGGAACTGAAGACAGTGACCTCAATGCCCCTTAGCTATCTAAGCCATTTCCTCCTGTTTTACTACACCTGTTGCTTGTTTTGCTTAAGGGTGGAAGACCATCCCAAGGAGGGAGGTGAAGAGGCAACCTTTGCTGCTCTTGCAAAAACTGCCAGATAACAACTTATCTTCCAAAGCATTCCTAATCCAACGCTCTACTCCTGAGCCAGAGACAATTAATGATTTGATGACCCAGCCTTAATTCTGTAAACCTGTAATAAAAGGAAGAGCTGAGTTTTGGTCAGGGAGTTTGGCTCTCTTGCCTTCTCCCCTCTCACCTCTTTGAGGCCAGGAATAAAGTCTCAAGAGCATTTATTTCATCGCGTCATCCTGTGCCCTGCTGCTACGGAGCCGGCAACTACCTTGCTGGGGTTTCAAGGCTCTGAGCTTGCTTGGGCTTAAGAGTGTCACAGGAAGATGTCCTAATGGGATTCATATAGAAAGGCATACAGGGATGGAGCTAAGGCTCAGAATCTAAGGGCTTGACCTATTTGGTGTCACTGGTAAAGATCCTGGCTGCTGGCAAAGGGAGGAGAGGACCAAAGGGGAGGGTAACTTGTGCTGGGCTTATGGAGGGGACAATGGATGGTATTTGCTCAAATGACACCTAAACTGTCTGCAGAGGATGATTCAGGTCATATTCAACTCCTGGGTGCTCATTCCTGCTCCTTCAAATCCAGTAACCCTATGCACTGCTGGGCTCCATCCCAGACTCCCTGAATCAGCATTTGCACTTAATCAGATCCCCAGGTGATCAGTATGCACTTAGAGTTTGAGAAGTACTCCTGTGTGTTATCTCTACACCAAGCTTGACAAAGAGGAAATCTTTGTGAGACTGCTGTAACTTCATCTGGATGGGACTCCTGACAAGCTCTTAATCTTGCTGCCCCCCTGGGGATGTGTCTAGTAAACAGAACCCAGAGCTCCTCTCCTTGGTAACTATCAATCCTTCTATTCTCATCACCTGCCCACTATCTTCTCTCTCCAACCCACAGGATTTTTTTTCCTGGTCTGAGCAGACTCTAGGTCTTTACTACTGTTGTCCCAAATATTCCCTCTATCCTTACTTAGGCCCACTAACTGCTTAAATGTTTTTGGAATGAGAGAATCTGAGAGATTAGGAATCTCTGATTTCTACCTTGCCTCAACCTTGAGCCGAAGAAATTAAATTAATTTTTCCTACTCAAATTAGGAAAAAAATAAAGAATTAAATGATGTAAATGATAGAGTAGGGAGGGGAGAGCATCGATTAATTCATCAAAAAAATTATTCCACCACAATTACATATAATGCAAATGTTTGAAGCATATTCTCAATAGCATGTTTCTGTTCATGTCAATGTAGTATGTAGATTCCAAGAATCTAAGGCCTGGGTCTGCTTTCTGTCTTTTATCCACATAGATGTTAGAAAGATTTCTGGCCAATTGTGAATGATTTAAAACATTGCTGACTTTGAGATTCCTCATCTAGAAGATGAGCACTTTCCTCACACTCTGAGCAGAGGGGCAGTTAGCCCAGCCTAGCAGTTAGAGGCTGATACAAAGGCTGATACCCAACTGTGTTGCTTACTGGCTGGGTGGCTCTGCACAAGTTCCTTAACCAGCTTCTTCTTATGAATGAGCATGGTAATATTATACCTAACTCAAAGAGTTTTTATGAGGATTAAATGAGAAAATGCATGTAAATGTGAATTCAATATCAGATATAGGGCATGCCTAATAAAGATAAATGTCTATTATTATTATTTTTAATTATGATCCATAAAATGTTGATATTGACTCAGGCAAGTAGAAAACTAAAACTATGAAATATTTTAATCTAGACTCTTAGTGTTGTAAATTATTATATAAAAATCATAGTTGGAACCGTCGTCATAGTACTAATCGTTTGTGTAGTAATGTCTGAACATTACTATGTTCCACATTCTCATACATTATCAAGCATACTCCTTACAACTCTTGTTTCTTCTTTCACCTCATCACTGAACCTATTTCCTCCTTTCCAGAGAACATAGATAGAAACAAGATGGGCAGTCATCCTTGTCCCTAAATATGGCCACAGAATGGAGTGGAGTGGAATGGAATGTGTGAGGAAAAGATTACACTACTTCCCAGCTTGGCCCCTTAATACCTACCATGCTCTGTCCCCACACTCTTTCCTCCTCTATAGCAACCTAAGAGCTGCATGTTAAAGATAGAGGAGCTTAACTGGGCATGGTGGTGCACTCCTGTAATCCTAGTACTTGGGAGGCTGAGACAGGAGGATGCCAAGTTCAAGGCCAGCCTCGGCAACTTAGTGAGGCTCTTAGCAACTTAGCAAGACCCTGTTTCCAAATAAAAAATAAAATATGGCTGTATGTGTATCCTGGAGGTAGAAGACTCCTGGGTTCCATCCCCAGTACCACCAAAAGCAATTTAAAAATAAAAAAAATGGAGGAGATTTAAGATGGAAGGAGCCTAGGTTCTTTATCTCCTCCTAGAGGAAAGCCACCACCAGCGAATAGAAACAAATATTTTGAGTTTTATGTACATGAAAAATAAAATTCTTCCATGTTAAGTTTCTGGCATGTACTTGCTCAGTAGCCAATCTGACCTTAATTAATTTATTTATGAGGTTACACAGTCTACCTAAGGACACACAGCCTATAATTTGGGACCAGGTATTCCAGGTCTCAAAGTCTGTGCTCCTATTCATTAAACTATCCTGGCATTCAGTTGCACTGTCAGAAAACCAAATACCTTGATTTTAGCCACCTACCAAATTATGCACAATAATAAATGCCAGAAGAGGATGGGTCTGACATCTAGATCTACCTGAACTAGATCGTTTTAGGAAGCTGGTGCATGAATCAGACCATTTGTGAGCCCTGTGAGCTCCCCACGGCTGCCATCAGATGCTCTTGGACAGTGGAAATTTATTAGGAAAACAATTTTGCCTCCAGGACTTGTCATTGATTTTCTGAAATCTGTTGTCAGTTTTACTTCTCTCTCCATGGGGTATTGAACCAGTGACTTGTACATTTGGAGCCTCTAATGAGGTTGGAAATGGTCTTATAAACTCACCATGGAGCTCTCACACCTCTAATTGAGAATTGAGCTTCAGATTGGGCAGAGAGCAGGAAATATTCTCAAGTGCATGCTCGTACTGGCAACCATTTGTTCAGAAGGCCCACAGGCCCATCTCCTTGCCTTAAAGAATTAGGGCAGCTCTAACGCTACTTGACTGAACAGAAGTTTTAGATTTAAGAAAATGCAATGCGTATCATATCAATAAACACTTGCATGGCATATTACAAATAACAAAGCGCTTTCAAATGTATAGGTTCAGTGTGGCTGGAATATAGACATTTTATCACTGAGATTCCTAAGAATCAGTGAAGTTAAATGACTTGGCAAGAGCAAAATAAAACAAGGTATACATCTTGGCCTCTTAACTCTGAATCCATCATAAAACTATTGCATCTCTCTGTGCCTAAATTCTCAAAGATCTTTATATTCTTACAGTAAGCAAAATCAATGGGGCTGCCTGTCACACTTTCAAATGATAGAAGCTGACCTATAAAGAAAACAATTACAGCCTATGAGTGGAGGAACATTCAGGCATCACCCCTGCCCTTCTTCTGGTCTACCTGGGGCACGACGTCCTGCTTACCTCTGCCAGATCTGGGTCCCTTCACACCTACCAGGTGTCACTGCCTTGTCTTAATTCTTTGGCTTATGCAGTCAATATGGCTTGTATAATTAATGTATCTCAATTCAAAGTCAGGAAGCAAAACTCTCCCAGGTTCTGAGCTTCTCCCTTCTGCTCTGGCCTCAGCCTGGCTAAAGTCAAGTAAAATGACCCTGGCAGAGGGCAACATGGTTTTCTCTGCTCTGCAGCCCTCCAAGGCATATCCCCAAAATATTTACACATGCAAAGAGGAGCACCAGGTTTGTTATTTTCCAAAAGCTTATTGCAACCAGTTCCGTCTCCTCAGAGCTGAACTGCAAATCTGTCTTCCCACCTTACCAAGTATATGGTTTAAAACTCATCCCAGGATGGGCTAAAAATACCTGAGCCAACTTCAGTGCTTCTGCGAGAAGGCTGAGCATGCCGGTGACATCCACAGTGAAGACGAAGACAGTGCCAACATTCAACACAACATCACGTCTTGATGAGTTAATTGCCCTAATTGAACATTAAGTGCAATGGAGGAATAGGAATGCAAATGCATGAGGCTTTACTTTTTCACACATAAAATAAAATGGCAAATGGGGATTTAACATCTGATGAAAACTTGTGCAAAGATAACTTTTAAGGAGAAAAAAGTGCTCAGCTTTGCAGATGAGAATGTCTCATGAATTAAAAAAAATGTGTTTCATCAGTTTTAAAAGAAAAAGACTACTTAGTGCATTTCTGTGTCTTTCCCACTCAGAACAGGTTAGGGTAAAGAGTAGGAGTCCTAGAGTCAGGAAGATCTGAATTTTAAATCCCTCTGCCTTCTTACTGTTACGTGGTAATGTCCAAGTCTAATAATTTCTGTTTCTCTTTCCATATATGTAATGGTAAGAATAATGCCTGTTTCTTTTAGGCTGTTTAAAAAACTAAATAAGATCACACACACACACACACACACACACACACACACACACACAGAGAGAGAGAGAGAGAGAGAGAGAGCACAGAATTGTACATAGTCCATAGTAGGCAATCCATAAATGTTGGTTCCCACTTCAAGCTGCATTGCATTGGGTAGAATCATCAAATGGGTAAAAGTAAAGGAAACGAAAATAGAGACACACCAGAATATGTGATAGAAAGGCATTGTAAAATCTGGCCAAAGAACAGTGGGCAGGTTAACATGGAGGTGACAGGACAGGAATAGTGGGGTTTGGAGCCAGCTCCTGAGGACAGGAGAATCCCCTGATACCTTCATTGACAGTACAACCAAGTGATGTTAGTGAAATGAGAGACTATAGAGATTAATCTTTGTCATTATAGGGGAAAGGAAATAAAAAGGGGCCTTCTACCCACCCCAAGATGTGCATAGCTGCTTCTTCTGTACTTTCCAGGGCAGATCTCAGAGAAGCAGCATTACCGGAAGTACTTAAAAGTGGTTTGCCACTATTCAGAAGGGTTTAAGGCTGAAGTCTCTAGTCTGTAAGTTTCCAAGGCTGTAAGTCTCCAGAAAGCAACCATATGCCTATTACTTGGACATCTACAACTGAATCTCCTCTTGGGAACAGAGGGATAATTTGACTTATTCAAGATACATATGAGACTGACCTTGCTCTTTACATAGAAAGAATAGACTATGAACACAGCGCAGAGCACATACCATCAGATGGGGGCAAAGGGTACTGTGCACATCTGGCTCTATACCACACCTGCAAAAGAGCGTGCAGGAGGAACCTCATATCATGCCTCATTTCTCCACACTTCACCCATGTTTTTCTAACTAAAATTAATTTTTTTCAGAAACCATGTTACCAGCAAATTTCACAGTCAGACCTCAAACAGTAGATGCAATAGAAAAATGAAAGTTTTCAGTACACAAACAGGGAATTTTATTATGGCAATAATTACCACTGTTCTTTGTTTGACCCAGCAACTCTCAATCTCGCTTCACACAATATCTTATAGCCTCCAATGATTTACAGTGTTTATATGCAAAGAAATATGTTTTGGTTCTTAGAGAGAGTTTTGAAAAACAATACCTCATGCTGCTTTGTTTATCTAGCCTCTTAGTGACATTTTGATATTTCTTTTCCTAGGCTGTTATGAGAAGCAGAATTCTAAGACACTTCCCCACTCCAGTATTCCCACCTCCTGGTGGACACACCATGTCTACTAAGCCCCTCACTTTGAGTGTGGACCAAACCTATGAATGTGATGGGATAGTCACCCTTTGGTTATGTTATATTATACCCAAGCTCAGTGATAGTAGGTGAGAGACTCTCCTATGGGCTTTGAAGAACAATATTAGTCTTTAGGGTAAGCAATGCAAGCCTCTATCTATTTGTAACTTATGACGTATTTCTTGTTAGGGTTTGGATGCCACATGTCACACAATGTTTTGTGTGTTGGGAGCTTGTTGCCCAGTGTGGCGATATGGGAGCCGATGGAACCTTTAATAGGTGGGGCCCAGTGGGAGGCTTTAGATCACTGGGGTGCTTCCCACAGAGGGAATGCTGGTTTCCTGGAGTGAGTTCTCTGGAGAGCAAGTTATTATAAAAGCTTGAACCAGACCCCTGAATCACTCTCTGCTTCCTGCCTGGTGATGTGATCTCTTCTTCCTAGATCCCCCAAACTGATCTGCCATGAGATCCTCACCAGGGCCTGTCCAGCTGGTGCCAGCACCAGGTTCTCAGAATCTCAGGTCCTCACAGTCATGAGGTTCTCAGAGCCCAGCTGGTGCCAGAACCCTGAGCCTCCAGAACTACAAGCTAAGTAAACCTCTTTTCTTTACAAAGTTAACCTGCCTCACTGTTTCATTATAGTGATGAAAAGCTGACTGACACATTCCCTTAGAATATTTTACAACTGAGAACCACAGTTGTTTTCCCATGTACAGAGGCAAGGCGGCATGCCGTGTTGAATATTGAGTCCAGCTTATGTCAAAGTGTGTGTCCCAAGTGGGTCATTAGTGTTTGAAGCAGGATTTGTAGCATACTTCATCAGGTTACTAACCTGGCTGAGCTTCCATTTCTTACTTTCAGAAGTGGAATAAGAATGATGCCAGTACGATGATGATGATGCCTAGATCACATATTTGTTTTCAGAATTAAATGTGATGATGCCTCTATTGATTGCCTCGTCATGCCTAAAAGACAGGCCATCCAATAACCCAGATAATCATGTCCCAGAGGCTTACTTTTTTATCCTAGGAGAGAAAAGACCCATGTCAGACAAACTAGAGCAATGTGATTCTGGAAACTGCTGTTCAATGTTATGGGAGGATTCTTAGACATGTGTAGTGGTAAAGAATGATGCTTTATTAAGCTCCTACTACATACCAGATAGAATGAATTCATTTTTATTATATATCTAGAGCATCTCTGCGATGTGTGTGTGTTATTATTCCCATTCTACTGATGAGGAAACTGGAATTGAAAGAGGTTAATGTCACATATCTGGTAAGTGAAAGTTCTAGCATTCATATCTATATCTCATGTTACATTATGTACAGTTCTGATTCTATGAAATCTCTTACATACAACTTGTAATTGGCTGTAGGTTAATTAATTATAGCTTCCATTAAATATATCCTATTGCTTACTAAAAAGTCATACCAGCCCTACTTACAAGCTCATGTGGCATTCAAAACTAAGTTAATTATACTAATTTTTATAGATTCTCTAGCCATAGATACTTCCTTTCTTGTTATGGGTTGAATTGTGTCCTCTCAAAAGGATATCTTGAAATCCTAATCCCCAATACTTTAGAGCATGCCCTTATTTGGAAGTCTATACAGAGGAAATAAAGTTAAAATGAGGTCATTAATGTATACCCCAATTCAGCATGACTGATGTCCTTGTGAAAGGGGTAAATGTGGACACAGAGACAGACACACATAGGAAGATAATTGTGAAGAGACACAGAGAGGTGACCATCGACAAGCCTAGGAGAGATGCCTGGAAGAGTTTTGACCCTCACAGTTATCCAAAGGAACCAATCTTGCCAACACCTAGCAATCAGATATTTACCCTCCAGAACTTCTCTTATTTAAGCCACTCAGTTTGTGGTGCTTTGCTAATGAATCTCTAACAAATCAATACATCCTTGTGTTAACCAGCTTTCCATCACTATGATGAAATACCTGAGATAATCCACTTATGAAGAGAAAAGGGTTGCTATAGCTCATAGTTTTGGAGGCCCCAGTCTATGATCAGTTTGTCTCATTACTTTGGGCCTGTGGCAAGGCAGCACAGCATGGTGGGAATGTGTGCTAAAGCAACATGGCTCACCCCATGGCCAGGAAGCAAAAGAAAGCAAGGAACAGGCTGGAGTCCCACAATCTCCTTCAAGGGCACACCATCAATGACCTAAAATCTCCAACTATGTTCCACCTTGTAAAGATTCTACCATCCCCCAATAATCACTACCCAGGGTATCCAGCTTTTACTACATAGGCCTTTGGGGAACATTTAACATCTGAACTATAGCAATCCCCCAACTTTTGCTCTGCATATTTTTTGTCTAAGTTATTTTACTCATTCTACAGGTTAACATTCAGTCTCTATATCTATTTTTTACCCAAGTGACTATAACTTTAGCCTTCTCCGTATAGGAAATTTTATTCCTCCCCCTTCATTTTTTATTAATTAATTCAATCTCTGGGTTTTCAGTAATTTTAATATGGTCCTATCTCTGGAACCCTCTAGGAACAAGACCTGAACATCATCCTGACATATATTTTATAAAACCAGAGAAAAAGCAACTGGCCAAGATACACAAATTTTGATGTGCTAGACAAAGTGAAGAATCCATGGGCAAACCAGTCTGAATTAATTAGAATTAATTAGAAAGTATACACCCCACAGAAATAAATTAGAAAAACATCTACATGAACATATTTTGAGAACTTTAGGGAAGTCTGAATTTTATCCCGTGGTCATAAGAAGTCATTGAAAAGATTTGTTAGTTATTTTCTTGTGTTTGGCAGGAGTGTTACAATGATGCACTTTTCCAGAAAATACATTTAGCCATAGTATAAAAGGATAGATTTGTGAAAGGATCAGCAAAATGGAAATCAGATGGGAGGCTGTAAACAGTCATGGATTGAAGTGTTAAAAACATTAACAATAATAATAATACAATAGAAATGGGAAGAAAAATGTAGGTGAAAAATCTTATGAAGAAATAATCAACATGTCTTAGTGTAGTATATGAAGACCTTACAGTCCTCTAGCTGGTAGATGCAAAATTAATTCACTTGCTAGTAAAAAGAGAAAACAACAAATAATAGTATCTTACTCTGCATAACATATGCTATTTCAGCAGGTCTTAGTAGTGGGTAACAAAATGTTAATAGTTATTAATAAAGCAGTTCTGTTTACTAGGTATATATTAGAAGTCTTTTCTCAGAAACAACGTAAAATGCGTCCAACACGATTTGGAGTATTTAAATGTTGGGTGGGCATTGTTCATTAAAATCATATGCAGAGTATTTAACCTCTTTTCTGAGGTAAGAGGTTCATTCTTTTCTTCAGAAAGTAAAGGAGAATGTCATTTTTCTTTATATCAAGATAAGAACTTGATTATGCTGACTTTGTGTTGACTCAACAAGTACTCCTCTAGGCAATGCAGCATATGAGTGCATTCTTGAACATACACACACACACACACACACACACACACACACACTCATGTCTACATGCAATCACACAAGATATACTAGAACTGTATTATAATTGTGTTTCGGTCAGCATACTCACTGATGTAATCTAAAACAACTGACCACACAACTAGACAGGAAGATTTGCTCACAGTTCTGGAGATTTCAGTGGTTCAGTCCATGTCAGAGCTCAGGGCATTACGGTGGGGAGCAGAGAGAGGGAGAGAGCAAGGGCTCTGCTCTCACTTCATGGAGGCCCAAAGCAAGAGAGAGAAAGCAAGAGGAGGGAGGATCATATATAATCTCCAAGGCCACACCCCCAGGGACCCCTCCTCAGCAACCAAGGCCCACCTCCAACATGGCTGCCTTGTTTCCATGAGGTATGAGGAACATTCTAAATTCAAACCACAACAAATTGACTCACTTCTTTAATAATTTTTTGGTACCATGAAGGTTAGTGAATGTTAAATTATAACCTAATAATAGCCATTCGCCTTTATTATTTCTAAAAAGTCAAGTTTGATATTAGTCTGACTACCTTATTGTAGAACTACATGAGCAACAAGGCCAAGGAAGGCAACAATGGAAAGAACTACAACCTCATATATTTAAATCAAGAATCTTAACTTTGTTAGGAACATGTTATTTCTCAATCACTTTCTCCATATCAGTTACTTCCCTTGGACTCAGTTAGTGCAAATAAAATACAAAAGGTGAGAAGATGACAACTAAAGAAAGAAAATGCTACACAAATGTCAAGGGCAACTGAAGATTTGAAAAAGTGGATCAGACTTTATACATGGCAAATACTAACTCACAGAAATGTAAGCTTCAAGATTCTGGACATATTTCAAAAGCTGCCACTACTTGAAATGTGACAAAACAATGTAACCCCCCAAATCCTTAACAACATCATTTGTTACAGAACAACCCTAAACCTCAGATCATTTGGATGTCAGCTTCCCAGGTACAAAATACCAAGGTTTTGACAAACTTTTTCACTTGACTTCATGTTTTGGCCTAGGCCCAGCCAGGATAGAACTTATTAAAGTCTAGAAGTGAAATTCTTTTCACTTTAAGGGGAAAATATGAAAAGAAACAACCTTTGAAAAATGCTGATGAAATATAACTTTTCCCCATAATAATTTTCTGGCATTTATGACAAAGATCCTCTGTTACTTACAACTTCCAATGAATTTCATCCTTGGCTTAGTCCCAGCCTGAAGAACTGACAGGGGAGGGATATCAATACATCTCTGAGCAGTGAGGGAGCTGTTTGTCAAGTGAGACAGAAGCAATGAGTGTCTGGAACACCTCATACTTCAATGAAATCCAATTTTCTCTTACAGGTTCCACTCAGTAGCAAGAAGGCACTCACATTGCAATGCTTGGATTTTAACAGTATATAAAAGAGAAATGACACTCTCGGTGATGTTTGGGGTTTTTGTTAATTGTGAATGTATTTTTATCCTGTCCAGTTACACTGAATTCTAACCATGGAGGCAAGACCTCAGATTTCTAATGATTTGTAGAGAATTATGTTACCAGTAGCTTTACATATCCGTCATGGCTCAGCCCTCTGTGCTTTGTGGAAGCACACTGTCAGGGATTTGCTGGCAGACTGGGTAGTATTTTATAGTAAATTAGTAGATGGTAGAGAAGGTGGATTTCAATAGGATGATATGGCATATAAAATTGGAAATAGGGACCTTTTCTGGCAGGGAGACATTAAAAGATTCAAAAAGGTTCACAGATTCAATAAATACTTAATGGGTGCCTATCATGTGTCAGGCCTTCAAATAGTGAGTCATGCGATCACCTTAGGTTCTCTGAGGTAATGAAACTTGGAAAACCTGTGTTTTTTCTGTTAAATTATTAAGGTACTGGGAAGAAAATCAAACACCAGGAAGGTTGTTTATAGCCATTGAGGTATCTCAACACTCCACTGTAAAATTTGCTATCATCACCTAGAACCATTGTTAGGGGTTTCCAAATCTGAGACACAGCTCACGAAAGCATTTGCAATCCCCTTGTATATATGTGTGAGTTGTCATTTTTGTTGTTGTCTATATCGTTGTTGCAATTAACACAAAGTTGAACACACTTTAAGTATGGCAGAGAACTTGGGAGAACTTGAATCTCCCTACTGAATCATGATTCTCTGTTTACAAAAATGTCTGTTTGTAGTAGGGAGATTAAGCCACCCTATTTTAAACCCCAGATTTAAGAAATATGTGCAGGTAGGCCTTTAAAGTAAATGGTCCACTCTTAAGGGTCCCCATAGTTAATTACCCACTGATATGTGCTACATTTATTAAGGTTCTTATGAAGGTTTTAACATGGCTAAGAGTTAACATAATCTGGATCTACTTAAGCCTAAGTGGGGTCTCAGCTATTTTCTGTATCGTATCTAAAGCCTACCCACTTCAGTTGAGGGGTGAACCTCAATTCACTTATTTGACAATCTGCATCAGGCACAATGTAACCATGTTGTATAACCTCAGTAAATTCTCCAATAATGGCATGAGGTTCATATTACTGATATCAGTTTTTTGTAAACTAAAGCTATGGCCTGGCAGCTAGTTCATGATAAAGCTATATTTTAACCTGACAGTGATATATGAACAGTTTTCTTCCTGCACCTGATAGCAGACACCTTGCTACTCTACAACTAGTAGATTTGTCACTGGACAAATCATCTACATAAAAAAGGGAATATATAAAGACAGTGAAGGTAAGATTACCAATGGCATCTTCTTCTGGAAAATAAAACTGAATCAAAGTGAATCTAAAGAAATGTTTCCAGAAATTTGTGAATGACATCATAAAAATAGTTCAAACAACAACTAACTAGGGCTGGGGCTATCACGCAGTGTTAAAGCACCTGTTTAGCATACTCAGAGGCCCTCAGCACCACAGAAACAAAACAAAAAAATGACCACAATGTACCATCTTTCACTACCATGATCCTGCTGCATCTTGCAGGATGAAATAACCATTCCGTTGCCCTGACTATATAAGAAACAGTAATGAATATCAGGAGAGGAGTAGATATTTTAGCCTATAATTATACTCATAACAATAATAGTTATTACTAATTTTTCAAAAAGACTTGGATATCATTTGAGAGACTGGAGCATTTGCCTTTTTGCCCATTTTATTTTTTGGTTTTCTGGTCTTCCTTTTGGTCAAGAGAAGTCATGTTGATAATGGCAGTTAAAATTAGCAGAAGTCTGAAGTTTAATCAGTAGTAGGATATACAGCTCTGTGTGTGGTAATTTTTTTTTCTTCCTAGCAAATCACCATTTCTGTCCGGAGAAATTAAAAAGGACTTTCCTCTCCCTTCAATACATTCTAGTTTCCCTCTTTTCTCTCCCTACCCCGCCACCTTGCTGGAGGGATGACTGGCCCACCAGATCTAAATATGCTCATCTCTAACCATATTGCTTCAGAAATTGCTAGTAAAATTGAGCTGTAACAATGAGAAACATCCAGAGATTTTGCTCTTAAGTAAACCATGTTTTCTCATTTTAAAATCCCAAGATGCCTGCAGGAGAACTAAAGGAGACCTGGTAATGCAGAAACCTAAATGACCCAGAAAAAGTAATAATGATGATGCTGTTTTCTTTATTCCCTCCTGGGGGAAGAAAAATCCTTGTGAGTTTTCCTCTTCTGGAAAAGAATGCTGTAGGATTCATGCTGCTCACTCCCTACTTCCTTGAAATGTCCGTTATATAAAATGGAGTTGACTGAGCTGTCTGTGGTGGTGACAGGAGTTTGTGTCTTTGTTTTATTAATCAGTGTGTGCACTTAGTTGAGGATTGGCAGAAGCTGCTAGTAGTTGAGGATTGGCAGAAGCTGCTAGTTTTATTAGCATTGCAGCTACACCTCCTCAACAACCAAGAAAAGCAAGGCTCACAACGATGCCCTGATCCTAACCACCACCTCCACCTCCACCTCCACCTCCACTCAATTACATACCCACTACAGTTATCAGCCAACTGTGAAATGGGAATGGTCCTGTGAACACTCTCTCTGCCTCTCTGTCTGTCTGTCTGTCTGTCTCTCTCTCTCTCTCTCTCTCTCTCGTGCACGCACGCGGATGGGAGGTGGTGGGAAAGTATAAATTGCTCTACAGGGGCCGGGCGTGGTGGCGCACACTTGTAATCCCAGTACTTTGGGAGGCAGAGACCGGAGGATCCCGGTTCGCGGCCAGCCTCAGCTCTCTCTCTCTGTCTCTCCCTGTCTCTCTCTCTCTCTCTCTCTCCCTCTCTCTACTTAGTGAGGCCCTCCGCAACTTCGTGAGACCCGGTTTCAAAATAAAGTATAAAAAATAGGGCCGGGGGTTTAGCGCAGAGGTAGAACGCCCCTGCGTTCAATCCCCAGCACCGCAAAAATAAATAAATAAATAAATAAAAATAAATAAATTGCTCTACAGTTTCTGATCACGCTCTAAGAGATAGTTGTGCTCTTAAGCCATTGAATAGTTTCATGTTCTTTGTCCCAGAACTCATATTCCAAACTCTATGTCTTTTCTTGGCCATGGTAAAACCAAGCATAGTACTAGTCACTTTTTTTAGTCATTATCCCTTCAAACTCTGGTTACTATGAGAGACTTCCTCTGGTTAAAAACTGCAGCAATGTGGTTTCACCAAAGCTGGTCGGCCGCTTGTTCTTTTTCACAGATGCACAGAAGACTAGAGTTCACCCAAGGAACTTGGAATGAGGAAAGAGATCAATTAAGGTTGCTAAGACTTTGATGAGAGCTGAGTAGATTTTCCAGCTTTGCATGACCTAATAGATGACTGGAAACCTGATGAGAGCTTCAGATGCAGAGATTTCACCAGAAAGGTCAAGTTTTGGCAACTACCCATTTTCTAACTCTGCCTTTACTTAGATGGACCTCTTGTATTTTAATTGTAAACTACCAACTTTGGCTTATTTAATAGTTTTTCAAACTCATTTGTTTTTACCAAACATTTGCATTTTAAATGCAAAAAGAATACAGAGATTCTTAGCTCATTGGAAATCAATCTTCTAGGTTTTTATAATGCAAATTTCTGTTGTGGTTCAGCAGGCTAGTTGGAAAAGTCAGTGTTTAATATGATTCCAACTTTCTTTTGTGGAGAGAAGCTCATCTCATTCTACTCTCTCTGGACTTGCTGCTGGCTTTCTTTGCCCAAGGTTGAATTACATTCAGCGGAACATGAGGAAATTTTAAGTTGGGAATTGTCTGCCAATGAAACCCATATGTAATCTCAAATTCTGATTTTAATCATTAGTTTCAACTTTTTCACTAAGTAAATCTTTATGCCAGAATGCCCATGAGACAATCCTGAAGTATCATTAGCATAATTGTGCAGCCCTAGGGATTAAGAGTAGGACAGGTCTGGGCCAAAGTCCAGCTCTGCCACTAACTAGCTTTGTGACCTTGAGCCAGTTACTTCATTTATATGAAGCTCAGGTAGTAGCTCTCTCATTTAGCTTTTTGAGGATTAAATATGCTAAGGCCTGGAGAATGAATTATTTAATGCCTGGAACATGATGAGAACTCAATAAATATTACCTAATGTCATCCTTCTTCCCTCTAACTTTAAAGAAATTGAACACACACCACTGAACAAAAACCAGACTGGCACCAGACTTCTCATCAGGACTGAGGTTAGAAGAAAGCAGAGCAATACTTTCAATGTTCTGAGACAGTGAGGTTTTTAATCTAGAATTCTGCATCCAGACAAATTACAAATAAGGTATAACAATGCCCCCCAGTCAAAAGCCACCAGGAATATACTTGTAGTTGAACAAGATTGGGTTCATTGGTCCTTGCTTCAGTAAGGAAGACTTCTCCTCATGGGGATTCATGGGCAATTCCATAAAAGGCTAGAGAGTTCTCATTATAGGATTCAGGCTTCTGTTGAATGATTTTGCAGAGTTCAAGGAAATAGGAATTTTGGTGCTGTCAGGAGGCAGGAATGACTCTGTGATGAGTTATCCTAACAATTTTTAATCTCAGAGTCAGGTGAAATGGAACAGAAAGGTCTAAAGTTAAATTGGTATGGAAGCAACAGTCATCAATGTTAGTTAATAGAGGGAATGTTGGAAACTTTTATGGTTTTCTCAGTGTTCTTCCTTCTGTCTGAGCTCAGACATAGTTTTGGAATGATTCTGCTTTAATTTGCTTTATCATGGTCACATAATTACCTTGTCTCATCTAGTGTTCTATAAAGTTATTTATGTTAAATAAGGACTCATTATTAATTGTTAAAGAAAGCCTGTTACTACCCGGCCAGCAACTAGCTGACATTACCTCTTCCATCTCAGGTGGGAGGAAAGAAAAAGGACATTTTTTTAAAACATGCACAGATTCAGGTAGTCTACCACACACACACTCTTTCATAAGAACTTATTCAAGGATGTACATAGCATAACCATGGAGTGAACCACGATAAAGGAAGATTTAGAATCTAAGATATACTGGCATCAATCCAGGAAAGACAATTCAGACCAGAGAAAGGGTGAGAGGACCTGCAAGAGGGAAAAGAAAAAAACAGTGAATCAGTAGAACACCTGGATGAAATAAGCAACTAAAAATAAATAGACTATGACAAATCCAAATATTATAAAAAATAAAAAGCAAAATTAGATATTAAATAAAGCAAATATAATTAATGTACATTATATAGCAATTCTCCAGCATAGTTAAATAATGAAAATACTTTTTTATTAATTTATATTAGAAATAATCTATGGACAATAATTAGAAAACATCAATGTTATAGAATGTGGGTATTTTCTGGCAATATAAAAATAAAAGTTTAGATGATAGAAGTCTACAGGGAGGTGTAAGGTTGCGGGTCCGAGTGTTCGGAGAAGTGAGAGACCAATTCCACCAATCGATAATGCAAAAGCAAAGGAACTTTATTAGCTAGCTCGAGCTAGGGTCCAAGTCTCATCCAACACAGTGGAGTATTGACCTCGGACCCCGAGCTCTAGATTACTCAAGCTTTTATACATACAAATTACATAAGCAGTGGTTATAATAAAACAGCTTTGGCATCAGTTTAGGGTACTTGGGGTTTCTGATTGGCTCGTCACACCTGAGGAAGTTAGGGACTTTCCACCATTGTTCTGATAGGCCCCACCTGGCAGTAGTTTCTGTGAGAACAAAGTTGGGGACTATTGGTTTAGGCCCCACCATTGTTCTGACAGGCCCCACCGAGTAGTGGCTTCCGTGAGAACATCTCTTGGAACTATTGGTTTGGTTTCTGAGAAACAGAAACTTGGGCCTAGCCTAGTTCCTTCAGAAGCACAGCCTGTCATGGCTGTTCTTCAGTCTCACAGAGGGAAGAGAAAGAGAGCTGAAGGCAGTAGAAGGGACCATAATATCACCACCCTGCAGCAGGGGATTCAGGAGACTCTATGACATTTTAATGGAATAAGAGATAATTGTGTTATTAATTTACTCAAGGTTACAAAGTAATCAATAAAACAGTCTATAAAATAATTGTATAACTGTTAGGAAAATGCAGGAAGGGAAAATAGAATGTTGGTATAATGAAACAAATCTTCGCTTATCAGAACAAGAAATCTAAATTTATCAATCAAGAAACAGCAACATAAACCGGACATGGTGGCGCACGCTTGTAATCCCAGTACTTGGGAGGCTGAGACAGGAGTATCGCAGGTTCGCGGCCAGCCTTGGCTACTTAGTGAGGCCCTCCGCAACTTAGTGAGACCCTGTTTCAAAATAAAAAGCAAAAATAGGGCTGGGGGTGTAGCTCAGAGGTAAAATGCCCCTGGGTTCAAGCCCCAGTACTGCAAAAAAAAAAAAAAAAAAAAGAAAAGTCCTTCAAACTCTGGCTCCATCAGAGTTCACTAGTAACTTTTTCATCATAGGCAGCTGTTTTCTAACCTACTCCTTCTGAGTAACTGGTGCTATTGAAAGCAAGTGGACTGACTTCTGCAATAAACTACATTCCCTGTGCATTCATCTGACAGTCAACAACCTGTAACTCAACAAATCAAGAGATATTGCCCAAGTACCACATTTTCTGAGGGCAGCTCCATGTTGAATCCAAGACTTGTCAAGAGATACCATTACCCACCCTATCTGTTCCCTCCCATGGCCAGAGGTCTATACTAAGAATGGTCCCCAGACAGTTTGTCTCTGCTTTTCACTGAAGCCCTTCTGTGCCACCCCACCCCCACAATATTGGTGTTTATATTTAAAAGCATTGCTAAAGCAAAGGGACTCCAGAAAGAATGATTATTAAAGTCCAAATGTGAGATTACAAAATAGATTTCCTAGCTAGGTGTGGTGGCTCACACCTGTAATACCAGTCCATGGGAGACTGAGACAGGAGGATCACAGGTTTGAGTCCAGCCTCAGCAACTTAATGAGACCCTTAGCAACTTAGTGAGATCCTGTTTCAAAATTAAAAGGGCTAGGGGTGTAGCTCAGAGGTAGAATGCCCCTGGGTTCAATCCCCAGTACCTAAAATAAAATGTTTCCCCAAATAGGAGAGAGGTTTATGCTTAGAGATACATAATCCAGTGATGTTTGAGTTTTGACTACTTGTCATCAATTTTACCATCCTAATAACATCCCTGTTAATGAATCACCTCCTCTTCTTTGGGCATAGTTTATTAGGGCTCTAATGGAGAAGGTCAACCCTTCCTAGCCAAGGGGCAGATTCATGGTCCAAGTTCTGGCAATAGGGAGGTCCTTTCAGTAGAATTCAAATCTCTAGCAGCAGAGCCAGCTCACCCAGGGCTTTCCAGGGACAGGCTGCTTCTGCAAGGGAGCGTCATTACAGGCCCTGCTACCCAGCTTTCAGGGGTGCTTAAGCTCTGCCTGTTCCTAAGATTATATCCCCAGTTTCCCATCAATCCTGTGAATCCTGGTAATCTTGACTGAGTTATCTTCTGCTACAGAAAACCAAAGAATCCTAAATAGGTTCATAGCACACACTGATGCTTCTGTACTTACTGATAGAGACTTTAAATATGAAAATAACAAGAGAAAAGAGTGTTTTCTTTTTTTCAGCATCTATGATGAGAGATGTTATCTACATGTGTGCTTCTATGAAGGGCAGCAATGAGTAAGAGAAGGAGAAAACAGTTCTTGGGTGTACCCAAAACTGTGCAGCTCTTCATGTACTAACCAGAATTCCAGAATTAAATAGAATCTATCAGACATTGTTATAGATAATTATTTAAAACTGTTTTTCTCTCAAAAAAGAATAAATCATTGACAAATTATGGTAAAGTAACTGTGTCAAGTAAAAAGTCCACTAAGATAGTTCACAATTTGTGACATCAAATGAATGATAATAACAATGAGTTGAAAAAACGTGATCTTGAGTAAGTAGGTGAATGCACTTAAAATAATCTCTCACAGATAATTCTGAAGTAGGAAAATAAGGAATATATGCTCTTCATAGAGTCATCCCAACTATAACTACTTTACAAAGAAGGAGGTTAAGAGAAAAGACTATGGTTAAGATGAACAAGTAAAATAAGCAAACAGGTGGGATCAAGAGGGTATGGCGAGAAGAATGAGAAAGTAGTACACAAAGAGAAAGGAAATTTGAAATATATTAAACATGGATAGAGGATTAAAGATTATAATTATAAATGAAGAGTAAGTGAAGAGGCTCCTAAAACTTCTTCAGTCCTGCCACTAACTAAGAAATATAATGCAAAAAGGAAAGAAAGGAGATGACACCAGCTAGGATGGGGAAATTTGAAGAAGAGGGAGATAGATAGCATTTTCCAAACAATTAATATTTTTAAATTCTTTTCAAATGTTGTAATAATTAAAATACCATTAAAAAGTGAAACAAACTGGAAATTAAAATTTTGAGAGGAGCAGGGTGTGGAAAAAAGAACACCCTTGTACATTGTTGGTAGGAATGTAGATTGGTGCTGTCATTATGGAAAACAGTATGGCAGTTTCTCAAAAAAAAAAAAAAACTAGAAATAAAACTACTATATGACCCAGAAATTCCACTGCAAAGGAAATGAAATCAGTGTGTGGAAGAGATACCTGCACTTCTGTGTTCCATTGCAGTATTATTCACATTAGCCAAGATATAGAAGCAACCTAAGTGTTCCTCAACGAATATGTGAAAAAATATTACATTTATTTATATCCAGCCTTACAAAGAAGATATTGCCATTTGCAACAATGTGGATGAAACTTGAGGACATTATGCTAAGTGAAATAAGCCAGGCACAGTCAGAAAAATACTAGATGATATCACTTAAAAGATTATGAATCTATTTTTTTAAAGTTGAACACATAGTAACAGAGAGTAGAATGGTGGTTACTAAGGGTAGGAAAGGAAAGAAACAGGGACAAAGGGTGTAAACCAGCAATTATGCAGGATGAGTAAGTCTACAGATCTAAGGTATAGCATGAAGACTAAAGTTAACAATATTCCAGTATTGCATACTGGAAGTTTGCTGGAAGCAAATTTTAGGTGCTCTTATTACCCAGAATCACAAAAGACAGTTATCTATGGAAGACAATAAATAGATTACTTTGCTTAACTCTATGAATCATTCAAATCCACATGCTTACAGTCAATTGATTTTTGACCAAAGGGCCAAATACATACACTGGAAAAAAGATAGTCTCTTCAACAAATGGTGTTGGCAAAAGTGGTTATCCATATGCAGAAAAGTGGAAATAAACCCCACTTTCTCATCCTGCACAAGTCAATTCAAGGTGGAAAATTAGACCAGAGACCTTGCAGCTACTTGAAGAGGGCATAGGATCAACACCCCAATACATGGGCATGGGTTAAAAACTTCCTCAACAAGACCCCAAAGGCACAAGAAATTAAAACGAGGATCAATACAAGGGATTGCATTAAACTTTCAGAAGAGCTTCTGTGCAACAAAGGAAACTAGCAAGAACCTCAACAGAGAGCCAACAGAATGGGAGAAGATTTTTGCCAGCTACTTTTCTGGTAGAGGACTAATATCTAGAATATACAGTGAACTCATTTCACTCTGCATATAAAAATAGCATTCCATGCATCTTAAACATACATAATAAAATATTTGAGAGGAATCATAAAATCAAAGGAATTATGTTATAATGCATCAAAAATGTATCAGAAATATTCTTTTCTGAATAATATAGACAACTAAAATCAATCGTAATCTCACATAAAACACAGACCAAAATAAGGCACTTTTTACCATATTATTTTTTACCAAATTCTAAGCATGAGAAATAGTCTCAGGGATTTATGAGTAAAGATTTGTGATCAAATCATTTGCTTTCTTGGGGAAAAATTCCATAAAATGAATTCTGAATTTGGGGAGCAAGTGACAATCTCATAAAGTAACACTTTAAGACTTTATTTACCAAGTGATGTGTGCATATATAAGTGTATCACTTTGAATCTCAGTATGTTGTATAATTAAAATGCACCAATAAAATAATTTTTAAAAAGACAGTACTAGACTTATTTGAGTTGGCTTGAACATTGGCTGGCAGGCTATAAAATGGAAGGCAACAAACAGAAATATTTTGAGTGCCTGATGAGGTGTCCCGGAAGAATTAATTCAGCCTTCCTACATGTACAGACAGAACAGTGTCTTTTCTGAGGCAGTGACTGAGCACAAATCTTCATAGGGATGTTTTCAAAGTTCCTCAGCATCTGGTCACCAACTTTAACTATATTTGGATTAAATGGGTTTTAGTAAAAACTTACCTTTGTGTCAGGGTTTTTTCTTAAAAAAAAAGAAAATTAAGTAGGCAGACCTCCAGTAAAAAGTAGTTAAATTTAACAAATGCAACCTTCTCTGCTTGCCTATTTGTTTCTATTTACAGTTGGAATTCAGGTAGTAGAGAGAGAGAAGGCAAAGAGACTCTTCCTCCAACTGTGAAAGAAGTCTCAGAAGAGGGACACCTGGGAGGCACTATGGTGGGCCCAGGTGGCAGAGAGAGGAGTGAGCGATGGATGCTCAAAGATGAGCTTTTGCCAGCCTCCTACTCTCCCCTGCAAGTCATTAGGGAACTGAAAACTCACTTCCTCTGGCGAATTGTGTAGCCAATTAAACGTGAACGTTGCTCACACCTGTTCCTGTTCCTAAGGCAGTGGGATTCAACATAAGCAAAGAATACAATATGAATCTCAAGTTGCATTGAGAAATTGATTTTATTTTTGTAAAATCACACCCTTAATCACGCAGAGCTTCAAATGCTCCATCTGTAAACACAGAAAATCTTGGCCTACACAGTCCTCATGGGGATGACACAAGAATTCATAAAGTCTGGAAAGTACTTTTCCTTAAAGAAAGGAATTACACCAACCCAGGATTTTGCCTAACCTATTAATAAAATATTGACTCTCCTGCAAATCTATATGGGAATATTATGATCTTCCAGCACATCACCTGCATTCCAAATAAAAATATTATCAACTTTGATATTACTTGTATGAAAGAGATCTGGAAATTTCTCTCAATAATTCAGTCTCATATAATTATGTACCTAACGTAACATTCATTAGGAAAAACAGAAGCGAGAAAGAATCAGTAGGCAATTGAAATGCAAGACAGGCCCAGCCAATTGCATGGAGATATAATTAACTAGTTTATATTACTGAGATGAGGTGCTTAAATATAAAAGAATGAATAAAATAAATGCATTCCCAAGTAAATAATGTTATGCTAAAGGCCTTATTTGTTTTGTTTTGTTTTTGTGATGTTTATTCAATTTTTATTTGAATGTAGTGGTATTTTTCTGTGTTGACTAAATATTTTTGACACCAGCCACCCTTTCTCACCCTGGTTTGTATCCAACAGGGATTTGTCCTCTGTGGTCCTGAACACTGCAGTGGACATGGACATGTTTTCCCTGTCCCCACCACACACACACCCAACACACACTGGGTAAGAAACAGAAAGAGCAACCAGGAAAGCCCTGTGGTCAAGGTGAGGAGACAAGCTTCCGCTTAAGCTCCTTTCTCATTCTTTGCCCTTTATTCACCTCTGCTGATCTTTTAAAGTCATTCTCACATCAGCCCACTTTCCTTTAGCCCTACAAATATCCCTAGAACTATCTAGTGCCTGATCTTTTAGCTTTCTGCCTCTCCGTACTACAGGCTACCCTACTCAACATCCCAATCATGTGCAGTGCATCAGCATAAAAACCTTTCCTGGATTTCCATGGCCAACCAACTCCTCAGCCAGGTATCTAAGACTCCACTGAAAACTTTTATTTGATTTGTCCTACTCATTTACATTGATCCCCTGGACTCATAGACTTTAATAACATCAATTCCTTTGAATCCTTCAGAGTTAACAAATTAGATAATTTTTTTCCTGCCGGGCGTGGTGGCATGCGCCTGTAATCCCAGTATTTGGGAGACTGAGACAGGAGGATCACAGGTTCGAGGGCAGACTCAGCAAGTAGTGAGACTCTCATCAACCTAGTATGACCCTGTTTCCAAATAAGAAAATCGGGCTGGGGGTGTAGCTTGAAGGTAGAATGCCTCTGGGTTCAATCCCCAATATCAAAAAAAAAAAAAGAGAGAGAGAGAATTTTTTTCTTCCTTATAGGATAGTCCTCTCCTTCAATAGAACTACTATAAAAGTTCTACCAAACTTTCAAGTTTTGGTCCAAATGTTACCTATGTTCTTCGTGGAAAATATTCTAATCTGTACAAGTAGAAATTATTTGTATCTCCTTTTGATTCTCGCTCTTTCATATTGTTATCATCATCATCACTACCACTATCTTTAGAATACCTTAATAGTTCTAGATTCAGGCTGATACCATAATTAATATATTTATATCCAACATCTAACATCTATTAGATGTTAATCCCTTGAAGGCCACAGTACCTTGTCTAGAAGATGTGCATCATTGATGTTGAGTAGTTAAATGTTCTCCTTTATTATTTTCTCATTCAATTCTGCAAATGATAAAATTAGATGGAATGGTGATGAGAGTAAATATTTTAAAATTCAAGGCATACCAAAGGGCCAAAGTCTACTTTCCTTCTCCCTCCCCATTTGCTAATGTATTCTATATCTCTATAGCATGTTGCTTTGTAGAAAGGAAAAAAAGACTCGGGGTGTCACTTTATGATGAGAAAAATGAGCTATGGTATGTAAGACTGCAAGAAAAGGGAAAACTACCATTTTTCATGCTTCACAGTTCCATGATTCATTTTAGTCTCTATTTTCTACAGTAGACACCAGAAGGCAGAACTATCTATATTTTAAAAGGTAGATTAAGAGAGCTAAGGATATGGCTCAGTGGTACAGCACTTGCCTGGCACACACACACACACAGGGCCCAGGGTTCAATTCCCAGCACTGAAAAATATAAATAAATAAATAAATAAATAAATGAATAAATAAATAAATAAATAGATTTAATTCTGTCCTCTATTCTGCCCAAGATAAAGCCCATAGGAGATCAGCAGGGAGGTCCTCCTCCATCCTTCTACCATATGTCTCTTTTCCTGAACTTACTCCTGGTCATGTGGGACAATGGCCCTTCTGGAATCTATCAGAACATAAACATACCTTGTCAGCAGGAATGTTAATCCTGCAAGCCCTTGGGGAGTCAAAGAAGAACCAAACAAATGGTCACTGCCCTCCTAGAACTTTCATTCTATACATGGCAAATGGACACACCATTAATTCATTAAATAACTAGAAATGTGCAAAGTGTTATTTGAGTATCACACACAGGTGTTGCAGTCGATCTTTTCCATTTAAAGGTGAACAGCCATGGACAAAAACAACAGCATGGAGCACATACTTATTAAGCACTTCCTAGCAATACCACATTAAAGCATTATTTGCATAATGCTTGGCACATACTAAATGCTGAAAAAATGATCAGGAACATATAAATAGCCTCTTGCTTCTTCTAAAGCCCATTTCTCATTTCACTTCAGATAGACTAAGGAATATTATAAAAGTCATTCTACTTTTGCCATGTTGGTTTACCAGCCCTAAAAATGTGATGTACAAATTGTCAAGGGTCCTAAGCACTGGTGATAATGTTTCCTCTTTTTCCCTCACTACCTAATTTATACAAGGTCTTTATGATCTCATCCTTGGTTTATGATGGATGATGCAGCAGCAAGATCATGAGATTTAGAATTCACTGAATTTGAGATTAAGCTATACTCTACCAGTGATCGGGCCATGTGTATCTGAATCATCTGTGAAACAGAAATAATAGTACTTACTGTATACAACTTCCCTCCTGTGCACCTGGGATGAGTGTGCATACAGAAGAACCTATGACAGTCACTGGCAAGGAGGACTGAGGGACTCCAGATGTTCTCAAATAAGATTCGATCCTATATTTAGAGGCCACAGTTGCCGAACAAGCCACACACAGACAGCACATTCTAAGCACAGAAAAAAAAAAAAAAACAGTAATTAACTTCTACCATCAAAGTGGCTCCTGGAAGAGCACAGGGGATGCCTGCTCTTGCACCTGTGAAGATGCCCAAAGGGTGCTGCCTGCCCACGAAGAGCTCACCCCCAACACAAAGGCACCGCAGGAGTGGCCCCACCGTCACCGTCTCAATGACCGCTAAACAGCAGACCCTGTCGCTGCCTTTCTGGCAGGCTCATTCCAAACCCTCAACTTCATTACATCCTGTAGTCCTTAAATTGCTATGCAGGATTTTCTGAGGACTCGTCTGTGAGAACATCGTGGGCTGTTGGATGTGTGCATGCACTTACACAAATAAGTAATGGAGAGCTGGTTCAGGCAGGGGGACTCATTTTTTTTTCCCCAAATGACATATTTGAACATTAAAAGCAATATATTCTCTTCTCCTGCTAGCAAAGAATAATGAAACCAGAGTGTTGCCTTCCCAGCAGCTCTGGCTCTGGCCTTTGAATCGTGCAAAGCAGAAATGATCCTCCGTTTGTAGGCAGCAACAGCCTCCAGAAGCTGCGGGAATGTTGCCAAGAGCCCTGAAAAAACCTCCACAGCTAATTGGGAACTGGCTTATTAGTGACACTTTTGAGTC
The DNA here is from genome assembly GCA_004027185.1 of Glis glis. Lineage (NCBI taxonomy): Eukaryota > Metazoa > Chordata > Mammalia > Rodentia > Gliridae > Glis > Glis glis. The sequence continues at coordinate 14,613 of PVJS01005674.1, read as the reverse complement.
AGGTTGTCATTGAAGAGAAGCGAAGGGGAACACGGTGGGCGCTGTAGCCTGGAATTAGGCAGTGGGAGGGAGGGCTGGTTCCTGCTCTTCACAGGAACATCGCTCTGTAATTTTCTCCAATGCTGTACTCAGCTGCCTAGCAAAAGCATTGGAGGCTGCAGGCAACACCTTAGCCTCCACTCTCCCTTGAACACTGCACCCTGCCATCTGCATTGGAGAGCTCTGTGGCCGGTTGAGAGCTACCCTGGATTACTTAACACAACTGAGAAAAAGTTATAGCACCTTCTTAGTACCTTTTGGAACATGTATCTACATTTTTTGTGTAGTTAACAGAAAGTGTTTTATTTCACAATTATTAGGCAATTTCAGTAGCAAATAATCCCTAAGATTTTTATGAGCATATTTTAAAAACTCAATAAAGGAAGAAATCAGTTGAAGACCTTATAAAAATTTTTAATTAAGTCAAAATACCAGTCAGGTCAGTTAATTAGGAAGCATCACAAGAAATGCATGTGACTAGTGTTTTCCATGACAACCCTTGATTTATTTAAGAAGGTTGAGGACACCGCCATTACCAGTGTCAGCCCCAGTCAAACAGATGCTGACTACATTCTAAGTGTCACCTTTGAGCGACTAGGGAAATGTTGCTCTGATAACAAACTGGGTCTTAACTCTCTCCCTGTTGACATGATCGTGCCTCTTCTGGATAATATCCTAGCCCTTAGCCCATTTTTTAAATTTAAATTTAAACATAAGAAAAATCTGTGTGACTCAGCATTAGCAAGAGAGCTGTGTGTGGCTTGTAACCACATAGTGTTTCCATTTGCTGTGCTCCCTGCTGGGTGAAAGGATGGGATCTTGCTGCTGTCCTGTTAAAAAGACCCTGGGGTGGTGAACAACCCCAAGTTACTTTTTCCTACAGTACTCTAAATCCACCTGAGCACAGAGTGATTGGAACATGACATGGAAAACAGTTTCTACCACTTGTTTGTTCTCTCATTCCTTAATTATCTCTCTTATTTCTCTAAGCAAATTCATTCTCTTCCTCCTAACTATTTAACTTTTGTATATTCCATAATTCAGCTCAACCTGTGACATAATAGACTCTCCCAATCTTAATGTAGTTGATTTCTTTTTTTTTTTTTTTTTGTGGTACTGGGGATTGAACCCAGGGGCATTCTACCTCTGAGCTACACCCCAGACCTATTTTTTGTTCTTTATTTTGAAACAGGGTCTCACTAAGTTGCAGAGGGCCTCACTACATAGCTGAGGCTGGCTGTGAACCCGGATCCTCCTGTCTCAGCCTCCTAAATACTGGGATTACAAGCGTGCACCACCACGCCCGGCTAATGTACTTGATTTCTTTCTCTAGCTCTTGATCCGAACGTCATACCCACACAGGTGCATGCAGATGCACACGTGCACACACAGTTGGTAGGCAATATTGGCTTGGTTGCCCACCCAAATGTTGGCCATTTTCTTCTCTGCTAAGACAGCTTGCCTACCACAAGAAAACTAAAATGTCAGTTATCAGCTTCCTTGCTTTCAGAGGTAATGACGTGACAGTTTTAGGGTGTGTAGACATGTGATACTCATGAAATAACTAACAACGTTATACCATTGTTGGGTGCAATGTGACAGACTCCTGCAGCAGCAATGTGGTTATGTGACACTGTTGTGGGATAACCATGTGTGGCAATACCTGAGTGGCAATGTGACACAGACCTCTGGTGGCCATGGAACGCGTCCTGGGGTGGAAAGATGACGCAGCTCTGTGGTCATATGCAACATTCCTGGGATGACCATGTGACACATTTCTGGGGGTTTAGGAGAGTCCACCCTCCAAATACAGAAAGAGATGGAAAAAGACTTTCCTCACCGCTGGGACCGCCCCTCCCTCTTCTCACCTCTGAAGAGCCTGACACGAGCACAGGATGACTGGGCCACAGCAGCCACCATCCTGCAGCCATGGCTGACATTCCATCCCCTGGGGTGGCAGACAAGTGAAAAACGCCTGGGACCTTGATGACATTCTGAGCAAGTGCAGCAGCCTTCGGCCTGCTGACCCTTAGATTTCTTCTTAAGTGAGATAATAAAGTCCTGGTGTTTATGCCACCTGTACACACATACACACAAAGGTGCACTATTCGCTTCTATTGCATGTATACGATTCTGCCAAAATAGGAAATTGTAAGCATTTCCTTGCAGAAATTAATTGTTGCAAGCAAAGATATGTGTTACTTTTTGATAAAAGTTCAGGACAAAAAATCAATTTGAAACTTCATAAAGAACAATATGAGTAGTCTCTGGTATAGTTAGATATAGAATGTCCCCTAAAGAGCTCATTTATTAATATTCAGGGTTGATATAGTTAAGTCATGAGAGTTGTAATCTCATCAGTAGATAAATCCATGAGGGCGGTGGAGTGTGATTGGAGAAGTTGGCTCCCCTGGAACTGTGGCCTTGGAAATTATCTATGGTTCCTCTTCCCCTCGCTCTGCCTTTCTTGCTTCTGACCTCCATGATGTGAGATGGAAGCCTTGTGCTCTCCCTCTCCCCACTTCCTGCGGCCATGCCCTGAGATCCACAGTCCCTGGGCTCACATGGACTGAACTCAAAATCTCCAAATAGTAAGCAAATAAATCTTCCTGCCTCTAAGTTACATGGTCAGTCTTTTCGATCATAGCTGGGAGAATGCTGACTAATACATTTCCTTTACTTATATAATCTGATGCGGGCAGACTCCCCAGGTTGGAGTAAAGACATTAAAACTTTTTGCTTGAGCAAGTAGAGCGCTGAGACTCTGTGGTAATCAGCTCTAGAGAGTGAATGACCAATTAGACAAGAAGGCCAAGGGCTTCTGGGAGATTAACAATCCCTCCATTGTTGCTCTCTAGAGTTCAAAATAAGTGAAAACAATCAATTTGTCTCAAGGTGTCCATAATCACCTATAGTAAAATTACCTTACCAGAGAGGGGCTAGTCTCAGACCTAGGGTTTAGTATAGATCAAGCTGAAAGCTCTTCGGTTTCCAATATCAGTGATTTACATTTAGACATGATAGTAGAGCATGGAATCTAAATACCTTGGTATTGATGTGACACACTGTAAGAAAGCAAGTGCATGACAGAGCCAATGGAAAAATTGTATCATCTGTACAACTGTGCAGGGTATGGGCATAAGTAATGGCAACAGTAGGATTATCAGACAACAATTTCCCATTTGTTTTTGTAAGTGCTAGTAGGCTGAATCCCTTACCTGACTCACTTTGGCAGTAAGATCAAATGGACAAGCTCTTGGACAAATTGGGACTGAGGAAACCTAAAGGGACAGTTAATGATATTCTCACGAAGGGACTTGTGGAGGCCAAAGCATTAACTATAAATTAATGAATCAATAAATGCCTCAGTATTCCTACATAATTGAAGCAGGCTATATAAATACTTGCCTTGTCACACATGGATCTACTTAAATAGCAACATCAAGAACTAAATAACCACTTTTAATTGCTCCAAAATAAAGTGATTAACTAAGCACAATTATTCTTTCTTAATATAATCTTACTGGTCTCTGCCAAAAAGTTTTATGTCAGATGGGATTCCCTAACATTTTAGAAAGATTTTTTCAAGAAAGTGTTCTAAGGTCAAATAAGTGTGGAAAACACTCTGCACACATTTATACTGGTTGCTTTGATGCAAGTCTTCTGAAGCCTTGAAAACACAGTATGAATATCCAAGTGAGGATAGAGTAGATAAATATATCTCCTCTAAAAGTTATGTAACTACTGAAGCCTTCATCGCAAAGCATCACATGAGAGTAGTTTGTTGCAAAACATGATTTGCAAAACACTAATTTAGTTTTGAATCCAATGCACAGATGATAAATATTTAATTTTTTCATATATTTTTAATTAAAGAGACTCAAATTTACTGTAATTATTTAGAATTTAATCTTGTATTCAATTGCATATTTACTCATCAGCAGTCCCTTTATGACATCACCACTCTGGAACCTTTAATATTAATGCACGGCTTAGTCTGTTGGAGTAGTTTTTAAAATAAGTTTCCAAAAATGGTTCATGAATAATATATTTCCTGATCCCCACCCTAATATATGGAAATATTTTTTTTTGATTATTGTATGGCATTCAGCTTGGGTAGGTACAAAATCATTAGGTCTTCAAATCATGCCCTCCAAAATGCAAGGCAAAATCTGATATGTACCACTATATAGAAGTCAGGAGGAAGCCTGAATTTGTTCTTCTGCATGTAACTATTGTGGTGGCACTAAACCCAGGTACTTGCAGTCTGTTTGTTTGGTTTGGTTTGTGTGACTTAAAATTTTTCTGCAAGGATGTGTTAGTTTGGGTATCCAAACTAGTTTTGAATGAAATTTGCAACATATTTTAAATCTGTATGATTCATTTACTAAGGAGTCTCAGTTTGTGGTGGTATAGACATAAAAACCATTCTTTTGATCCAGTAATTGAAACCTTGCATGTTCAGTGCTATTCTCCTTCCCTACTGTGTGCTGAGTTTCTTAACTGGCATCTCAGTTTAACTCAATAAAATATCATTTATTCTAGAAAGTCTCATTGGGTTATTAAAAGATAAGCATGCTTATTTTAGCTTTAAGTCTCCTATTCAACTCAAAGTTTACCCTCCACTCACCCTATCTCCTTTTCTTAAGCAAGATGTGTGGTTCACGAGTTTGAGATGAAATGAAAAAGTTTGGGGTAAAATGGTTCTATGAGCAGCCTATCTTCCATAAATATCTCCTTTAATGTTGAAGTAGGTAGAGAGAGGAGGAAGACAGTTCCTTCAACTACTAGCACTTCCTGAACTTGTCCATATCATGTTGCACACACAAAATATTTTCTATGTACAGAACACTGGGGGAAATGGGAGGGTATTTGAGGCCTCTATATGATTTCTTTTTTTTTTTTTTGCGGTACCGGGGATTGAACCCGGGGGCGTTCTACCTCCGCGCTACACCCCCAGCCCTATTTTTTTTATACTTTATTTTGAAACTTTTTTATACTTTATTTTGAAACTTTTTTATACTTTATTTTGAAACCGGGTCTCACGAAGTTGCGGAGAGCCTCACTAAGTAGAGAGAGAGAGAGAGAGAGAAACGGAGAGAGAGAGAGAGAGCTGAGGCTGGCCACGAACCCAGATCCTCCGATCTCCGCCTCCCAAAGTACTGGGATTACAAGCGTGTGCCACCACGCCCGGCTTCTATATGATTTCTTGTGAGACAACAAAATACAAAGTACAGTTGTTTTACAGTATCTATGGGGAATTGATTGTAGAACACCTGCTGATATCAAAATTTGAGGACACTCAAGTTCCTTTTAGAAAATGGCAGAGTATTTGCCTATCAACTATGTACATCCTCCCATATATTTTAAATTAACTTTAGATTATAATATCTAATATAATATAAATTCTAGAGGATAATGGCCAAAAAAGTCCATACATATTTAGTATGACACAAATTTTTCCTAAATATTTTCAATCTGCAGTTAAATTTGATGATATATAACTCACACATAAAGATGAATGATTGTACTATGAATACATTAAATATTGAATTTATTTATCCCTTACTAATAAAAAATTGTTAGTATTTTTAATCAGCCACTTGATTTTTTATTTCTAAAGAATATCTTAGTACATCATTAAAATCCTTCTCTCTCACCCTTCTGCCATTACATTGGTAAATAACAACTGATCTATTTTCTATCACTTTAAGTGTGCTTGCCGTTTCTAAAACTTCATACAAATGGAATCATACAATATATACTCTTTTTTTTGTCCAGCTTCTTTCACTCAACCTTGTCATTTTGAGATTCATCCATGTTGTGGTATGTATCAGTATTTCATTCCTTTTTATTGCCAAGGGGTATTCCATTGTAGCTACATTTCACCTATGAATCATCTATTGATGGCCATTTGGGGATTTCCACTTTGAGGTCATTATAAGTACAACTGCTATTAACATTGATGTACATATCTTCCTGTAAACACATATTTTCATTTCCCTTGAGTACATACTTGGAATTAGAATGATTAGATAAAAAAGGAATGGTTGAATCATATGAGATGAATATGTTTACATTTTTACAAAATTGACAAATTCTTTTTCTAAAGTCATTTTTTTCATTTTACTTCACCACAAGTAATTTATGAAGTTTATAGTTGTTTCGCATCCTCACAAAACAGTATGGTCTTTTTATTTTTTAGTGATTCTAATATCTCACTGTCATTTTTATTTGCATTTCTGTAATGAATAGCAATGATGAGCATGTGTTCCTGTATTTACTTTACATCTATATACATTCCATGGTGAAGTGTATGTTCAAATCTTTTGTCAATTTTAATGATTTTTTCTCATTGAGTTATAAGAGTATTGAATGTTCTAGATACAAACCCTTCATCAAATATATATTTTGCAAATATTTTCTCCCAATCTGATGATTGCTTTTTATTCTCACAATGTCTTTTGAAGGGCAAGTATTCTTAATTTTGATGAGTTTTGGTTAATTATTTCTGTTTACAATTATGGTTTTATTTGTTGTTTTTAATTAATCTTGGCTAAAGCAGGGTTGTGAATGTTTTCTACTACTAGTCTTCCATTAGTCTTATGCTTTTAGCTCTTACATTAAGATCTATGATCAATTTCAAGTTAGTATTTGTCTACCATTTAAGGAAAAGAGAAACTTCATTTTCCAAATGACTATTCAATTGTTTCAGATCATTTGTAAACAAATATTATCTTTCCTTTAGAACTGTCTTAGTAGTTTGAACAAGATCAATTGATGGTATCTAGGTCTATTTCTTTATTCTATTCCACTGATCTGTTTGTTATTGTTCTTTATGCTAATGCCTAACATCTTATTTATTGTATCTGTAAATAAGTCTTTAAATTGGATAAAGTCCTACAACTTTTCTTCTTCATTACAGTTGTTTTAGCTATTATAGATCTTTTCATTTTCATATAAATACTAGAATTAGCTTGTTACAAAATAAAAAGTTGTTAGGATTTTGGTTGGAATTATACTGAAACTGTAAATCAGATGGTGAAATTTTCATTTAATATTGAGTTTTCTCATCCCTGAGTGCATATATGTTTTTAGCTATTTACATTTTTACATTTCTCTTTGAAGTGTTTTGTAGTTGAAGGCTACATATATTCTACATACTTAATCAAATTTACTCCTAATATAGTCTCTTTATTTTCTTTCTCATTTCATACTCTCCCTCCTATTTCCTCTTTTTCTTCTCATTTATTCTTCTTCAGTTTCTCTTCCTTCTTTCCCTCCACTTTTATCTCTTCTTTTGTTTTTCTACTCTTTTCTTTTTATATTCTATATAGTTTTAAATTAATTTTACATTCTTTATTGCCTAATTTTTCAGACCATTCACAATTACTCTTCTCCTTCCTTTTGTTTGGTTAGTGGAGCTTTAGATAACATTTTAAGATTTTTATTGCATATTAGTATTTGGTTTGCTTTCAAGTTGTTGGTGCTACTGGTGGTTATTCTCTCTCTTCTCACACCAGTGCCAGAGATTGAACACAGAACTTTGAACATATTGTGTGGGTACTTTTATGGTGCAGTATAACCCCAGCCCAGGACATATCATAAAAAGAAGGCAGCTCATTAAAAAGGTCCTCACATATGGTGGAAGAGATATCTGCCCCAACAGATGTACAAATCTCAATATATAAATATAGAAAACAAGGTGATAAGATACATAAGAAAAATTTCAAAACTCCTTAATAAATGAATCCATATATGTTAAAGTGGAGGAGATGCCAGATAAAGAATTCAAATGTTAATATTAAAATGATCAATGGAAAGCTGGGCGTGGTGGCACACGCTTGTAATCCCAGTACTTGGGAGGCAGAGACCAGAGGATCCGGGTTCACGGCCAGCCTCAGCTACTTAGTGAGGACCTCTGCAACTTCGTGAGATGCGGTTTCAAAATAAAGGATAAAAAATAGGGCCGGGGTTGTAGCTCGGAGGTAGAACCCCCCCCCCCGGGTTCAATCCCCGGTACTGCAAAAAAAAAAAAAATGATCAATGAATTTAACAACTAAGGAATGAACTAAAGAAGATGGCACAATTTGTGAAAGAGCATTTAAATAAAGAGATTCTGAAAGAGAACCAAGCAGAGATCTTGAAAATGAAAAACTCAGTAAGTCAAATTAAAAAAATTAGTGGAAAGTCTCGTCAATATACTGCATCAAGCAGAAGAAAGAATATCAAGGCTTGAAGAGGAGGCAGATGCACTAGAACTTTCAGACAGAAATAAAAATAAGAAACAGTGGAATATACAAGAGCCCTGGAATAACATTAAAAGACCAAATTAAGACTCTAAGGTCTTGAAAAAGGAGTAGAGATACAGTCTATTGGCATAAAAATATATTTGATGAAATAATATGAAAATTTTCCTCAAAAAAATTTTCGCAAAAATTTCTGCAAAAACAATTTTAAAAATTTCCGCAAAAAAAAACCTTCAAGAAAAACATAACTTCAGGGTATTTATGACCACTAAACCAGCATTTCAGAGGCTATTTAAAGAAACCTTTTTTTGCGGTACTGGGGATTGAACCCAGGGGCATTCTACCTCAGAGCTACACCCCCAGCCCTATTTTTTATTCTTTATTTGGAAACAGGGTCTCACTAAGTTGCAGAGGGCCTCACTAAGAAGCTGGAGCTAGCCGAGAACCCAGATCCTCCGGTCTCCGCCTCCCAAGTACTGGGATTACAAGCACTTGCCATGACGCCTAGCTTAAAGAAATCTTACACACAGAAGACAAAGATTAAAAACAACCAAGAGATCATGGGAGAGAATAAATCTCATTAGAAGAATAGGTAAGGAAATGAGAATTGAAAATGAACCAAACATTGGAAATCTAACACCCTGAAACTCATCAAGATGTATGATTACAATACACCAATAAATAAAACATTAGAAATTAAACAAAATATTGGGAAGTATTACATACCTCTTTATAGTAATACTAAAAGTAAAGTGTTTCAATTCTCCAATAAAAAGACACAGACTGGCAGATTGTACTTAAAAATAAGACCCTACTGTATGTTCTTTGCAAGAGACACACTTCACTAGCAAAGACATTCACAGACTAAAAGTGAAAAAATGGAAAATTATATTTCATGCAAATGGATATGAAAACAAGTAAGAGTAGCTATTCTCATATCTGATAAAGCAGTCTTCAAGACAAAATTAGTCAGAAGAGACAAAGAAGGTCACTACATATTGAAAAATGGGACAATACGAAAATAAGATACAATGATGTTAAATATGTATGCTCTGAATATCAGTGCCCCAAATTTTATAAAACAAACACTATTTGACATAAAGGGATAAATAGATCCCTATTCAATAATGGTGGTAAATTCAATACACCACTCTCACTAGTTGAAAGGTCACTTAGACTAAAAAAAATAAAGATACTATAGAATTAAAATATACTTTAATTCAAATGGACTTAATAACAGCTGGGCGTGGTGGCGCACACTTGTAATCCCAGTACTTTGGGAGGCAGAGACCGGAGGATCCGGGTTCGCAGCCAGCCTCAGTTCTCTCGCTCTCTCTCTCCCTGTCTCTCTCTCTCTCTCTTTCCTTAGTGAGGCCCTCCGCAACTTCGTGAGACCCAGTTTCAAAATAAAGTATAAAAAATAGGGCCGGGGGCATAGCACGGAGGTAGAACGCCCCTGCGTTCAATCCCCGGTACCGCAAAAAAAAAAAAAAAAAAAATGGACTTAATAGATAGCTATAGAATATTCATCCAACAAGAGCTAAATATACTTTCTTTTCAGATGCTTATGGAATTTTCTCCAAAATAGAGCATACATTATGCCACAAAGCAATTCTTGCCAAATACAAAAATAATTAAATTTACTTGCATCTTATCAGATCATCATAGAATGAAATTAGAAATCAATGGAAAGAAAAACTACAGAAATTATATAAATACATGGAGATTGAATAGCAAAATTTTGAATGATGAAGGGTCATCAAAGAAATCAGAAAAAAAATTTTAATTCTTAGAATCAAAAAAGAATAGAAACACACCACACCAGAATCTGTGAGATACAGCAAAGGCAGTTTTGAGAGGTAAGTTTATAGCTGTGTAGTGCCTGCATTTTAAAATCAGAAAAAGCAAACCCTCAAATAAAGAAACAAATGATGCATCTCAATATTGTACAAAAACAAGAATGAAACAATCCCAAAATCAGCATGAGAAAATAAATAATAAAGATCAGAGCTGAAATTGATGAATTAGAGAATAGACAAACAATACAAAAACAAAAATAAAATAAAGATTTGTTCTTTGAAAAGATAAGCACGATAGATAAATGCTCAGCCAAATTAACAAAAAGAAAGGTAAAAGGACTAAAATTATTAAGATTAAAAGCAAAAGGGAGCATATTACAATAGAGGATTATTAGGACCTATTTTGAAAATTTATATTCCAATAAATTGGAAAATATAGGAGAAATGGATAAATTTCTATACAACTTACCAAAATTTAACCAAGAAGATGTGATAAACCTAAACACACCAATTACAAGTAATGAGATTAAAGTAATAATAAAAGGCCTCCCAAAAATTAAAAGCCCAGAACTAGATGGATTCATGACTGAATTTTACAAGACCTTTAAATAAGAATTAACACCAATGCTTCTCAAATTATTCCATGAAATAGAAAGGGAGGGTATGCTTTAAAATGCATTCTATGAAGCTAGTATCACCATGATTACAAAACCAGATAAGGACACGTCGGGGAAAGAAAATTATAGACCAATATTCTTTATGAACATAGATGCAAAACAATCAGTAATAAAATACTTGAAAACTGAACTGAACAATGCATTAAAAATATTTATGCCATGATCAAGTTGGTTTCATTCAAGGGATGTGAAGATGATTCAACACAGAAATCAATAAATGTAATTCACCACATAAATAGAATCAAGAATGAAAATGTCATAATCATGGCAATAGATATAGGAAAAGCTTTTGACAAAATTCAACACTCCTTCATGATAAAAACCCTAAAGAAATTAGGGATAGAAGAAACCTGTCTCAACACAATACAGGCTTTATATGACAAATCCAAAGTCAACATCACACTGAATGAGTAGAAATTGAAAGCATTTTCTCTAAAATAAGGAAAAGACAAGGATGTGCACTCTTCACTCCTATTCAATATAGAACTTGAAATTGTAATCATAGCAAATAGGCAAGAGAATGAAATAATATATATATAAATAGGAAAGAAATAAATGAAATTATTCCTGTTTGCATATGATATGAACCTATAATTAGTAGACATTCAAGGCTCCACCAGAAATCTTTTAGAGCTGATAAACAAATCCCACAAGGTATAGAATACAAAATCAACATACACAAATCTATATCTTTCCTATACACCAAAAATGAGCCCATTGAGAAAGAAATCAGGAAAACAATTACATTCATTCACAATAGCTTCAAAAAATAAAACAAAATACCTAAGAATAACTCTAATAATTTAAGTGAAAGACTTCTACAATGAAAATTACAGAATGCTGAAAAAATAAATAGAAAAAGACACTGGGAGGACCTCCATATTGATGTATAGGCAGAATTTCTATTGTTAAAATGGCCATATTACCAAAATGAGCTACATATTCAATGCAATCCCCATCAAAATACCAATGATATTCTTTTCAAAATTACAAAAAATTCCTATAATTAATATGGAAGCAGAAAAGACACAGAATAGCCAAAGCAATCCTGAGCAAAAAGAACAATACTAGAGACATCACAATACCTGGTTTCAAATTATACTACAGGGCCATAGTAACAAAAATAGCATGGGTCTGGCATTAAGAAGTGTTATAGAGACCAATGGAATAGAATAGAAAGAGCATTGGTGCTGGGAAAACTGGATATCTATACATAGAAGAATGAAACTAGATCCTTGTCTTTTACCCTGTACAAAAGTCAACTCAAAATAATTTAATGAACTAGTTATGAGGCCAGAAACTTTTCAACAACTAGAAGAATATACAGGGGAAACACTTTAATATATAGGCACACATTTATCAAGTACTGATAAATGGGATGATATCAAATTTAAAAGTTTCTGTACAACAAAGGAAATCGTTATCAGTGTGAAGGAACAATCTACAAATGAGAGTAAATATTCATCAGCTACTCTTTCAGCAGAGGATATATAAAGAAATATATAGAGAAATATATATTTCTAGTATAAATATATATATATATATATATATATATATATACCAGAATATATAAAGAAATAAAAAAGAATATATAAAGAAATATATAGAGAAATATATATATATATATATATTTCTGGTATATATACATATATATATATTTCTGGTATATATATACATATATACCAGAATACAATAAAGAAATAAAACAGAATATATAAAAAATATAGAGAGAAATATATATTTTTTCTGGTATAAATATATATATATACCAGAATATATAAAGAAAAAACTCAACACTAAGTAATAATAATAATAACCCATCAGTAAATGGCTAGATGAACTTCTCAAAAGAAGTTCAAATGGCCAACAATTATATGGAAGGGTGTCCAACATTTTTAGCTATCTGGGAAACATGAATCAAAACTATAGTGAGATTCCATCTCACTCCAGTCAGAATAGCAATCATCAAGAATACAAATGGCAATAAATGCTGAAGAGGATGTGGGGAAAAAAGAACTTGTATATCCTTTTGGTGGGAAGATACAGCCACAATGGAAATCAGTATAGCACTTCCTCAAAAACTAAAAATAGAGCTGCCATATGCTCCAGCTATTCCACTTGCTCCTCAGTATTTATTCAAAAGAATTAAAGTCAGCATACTTTAGTGATACATCCATACCCATGTTTATCACAGAACAATACCCAAGTTATGGAATCAGCCATGGATAAAGAAAATGTGATATATATTCCTTATAAAGTTTTATTGAACCATAAAGAAAAAAATTATGTCACCTGGAGAAAAATGGATGAAACTAGAGAGTATCATGTTAAGTGAAACAAGCCACATACAAAAAAAAGTATATTTTTTTCTTTCATATGTGAAAACTAGAGGAAGAAGAAAAAAATAGACATCACGAAAGTAGTAGAGAAACCATTTGGGTATAGGAAGGGATCAGGGGAAGAGAGAAACCGAGGGTAAGGGGAGATATTAGGGAGTGAAACTGGTCAAATTGTTACATGCATGTACAATTATGCACAATGAGAACCATTGTTCTGTATAATTACAATGTGCCAATAAAATTTTTATTTCCAAACTTTTCATATTTGTTGTATTATTGCAAATGGTTCTATTTTTAAAGCTTAATTTGAGAGTGTTTCTAGTATATAGAAATATAATCGAATTTGCATATTGATCTTGTCAGTGTAGGTTTGTGAATTATAATTATACCACTCTAGTAGGAAATATTGATCATGAGAGAGGCTATGCGTGTGTTGAGTAAGAGATTTTATGGGAAATCTCTATATCTTCCTCTCAATTTTGCTGTGAAGCTAAAAATAATAAAGTCTTCTATATTTTAAAAAGTTTATTTTAAAATAAATGTCCTTGGCTCATGCCTCATGCCCCATGCCTATAATCCTACCACTTGGGAGGCTGAGACCAAAGGATCACAAGTTTAGAGTCAGAGCATGGTAACTTAGAAGGACCCTATTTCAAAATAAAAAATAAAATAAGGCTGGTGGGTATAGTTCAGAGGTATAATGTGCCTTGGTTCAACCCCAAGTACAAATCAATCAATTAATTAATTAATTAAATGTGGGATTGCTTAGGTTATTTATCATCGTGTAAGCATTTATAGTTTAAACATATTTATTAAACTTTTAAAATATGTACAATATTACTTCTATTTTTCCTGATATCAGTAATCTGTGTATTGTTTTTTTTTTCTTGCATGCAATACCTGAACTTTATTTCTTTTATGCTTTTATTTGGTGTTATAATTATACATCATACTGGGATATAGAATGCTAGAGACATACGTGCACACAACTCTTGGAGTGGATTCTGTTTTTAATCTTTATCAATTGGATTAGAGGTTTATCTATGCACCTACCTTTTCGGTGGGGATGCAATGCTGGGATATTAAACCCATGGTCTCACACATGCCAGACAAGTGGTCTGCCATTGAGCTACTTCCCCAGCCCTATCAATTTTGTTTATCCTCTTATAGAAGTGTTTTTGGGCAGTTGGTGTGGTGACTCACACCTATAATCCCAGCCACTCAGAGCTTGAGGCAGGAATATTGTGAATTCAAGTCCAGCCTGAACAACATAGTAAGACCTTGTCTCAAAAAAATTATTTTGGTTGCACTGATTTTCTTTATTGTTTTTATATTCTCTGTTTCCTTTCTTTCTTTCTTTCTTTCTTTCTTTTTCTTTCTTTTTTCCTTCTTTCTTTCTTTCTTGGTACTGGAGGTTGAACCCAGAGGCATTCTACCTCTGAGCTACACCCCCAACCCTATTTTATTCTTTTTTTGTGTGTGTGTGTAATTTTTTTTTTTTTTTTTTTTT
>PVJS01005673.1:0-63166 GCA_004027185.1 Glis glis | reverse complement strand
CTACATCCCTAGCCCTTTTTTTTTAATTTTTTATTTTGAAACAGGGTCTCACTGAGTCATGGAGGGCTGCACTAAGTAGCTGAGGCTGGCCACAAACCTGTGATCCTCCTGTCTCAGCCTCCCAAGTACTGGGATTACAAGTGTGCACCACCACACAGGCTCTATAGTGTTTTAAAAAAATGCTTATGACAATCTTAGAGAGTTGGTTTCCTTTTTCTAAGATCTTTGAAAGTCAATAAAGGTTGGGTTTACAATCTGTTGCATTTTCACCACCCAGAAAGCATCCTTTGCTTCCTTGTACCTAGGATCAGTCAGATCAGGGAACTGAAACACAAACTCTTTGTTTTCCACATTTGAATAGGACTGGCATCTTGTCATCCCTAGCTCAGCAACAGATAATGCTATGTCTTAGAGCACTTCACCTGATCAATAAAAAAGAAGACTGAAATGTGATCCTAAAGAACCTTGGAAGGAGGTTTAGATGAAGATAATGAAATTCCCTGGAGACCCACCTGCCATCTACACCTTTCTTCTCCAAGTCCTTGGCTGGCGGCCACTGAGCTCAGCCAAGTTCCTAGAGACAAGATCAAGGCGAGGAAGCAAGGCACATAGCTTCTGGCTTATGCTTTTCTTACAGGCACCAGCACTATGAATGAAGACCTTGCTTTATCTGTACCTGGGATCTTTGTGTTTACATAAACAACATCCCCAGTACAAGGACATGATTTCAAGGGGGACTCACCAAATGAGATTTTAATTACCATTTGATTTAGACTTGAGTGTAATGGACAAGTAAATATAGTTTTAGTTATACAAGCTACAAAAAATAGTTTCCTATTCAAAAATATCTGATAATTTTGTCAGGCACTGAAGAATCAGAAATAATTGTTTTCCTGTTCTGTATGCAGAAAGGAAGAAGCCTTTGGAAGCAGTTACATAGGTATAATATAGCTATAGTCTATTCTAAATATGCCTAGCATATTTCCTTTTTTCTTTTTATTCTTTATTTTAGATAGCTAAAAGGGGACAATCTGCCCTAGAGAAGCTAAAGGTTTATCATTTTAATTATTTGACAGCCTGAAGAAGTGTTTAATTTTCTTTTTTTCCTCTTTTTTGTGGTACTGGAGATGGAACCCTATTTTTTATTCTTTATTTTGAAACAGGGTCTCACTAAGTTGCGGAGGGCTTCGCTAAGTAGCTGAGGCTGGCCGTAAACCTGGATCCTCCTGTCTCAGCCTCCCAAGTACTGGGATTACAAGTGTGCGCCACCACACCCAGCTCGAAGTGTTTAATTTTCTAAATGACAATGTTATAAGCCACAGAAGAGATGTTCAGTATAAAGCTTTTTAACATGGTCCATATCTTAATTAGTTGAGACTATCTAAAAAGTGTCTTTGTCTTGTAGAACTACTCGGTCAAGGGTTGTAGTAACTATGGATGGTACAAGAAATTAGAAATATTGGAGAGCTTGAGAAACCCTTTTGACAAGATAAAGGAAAACATCTCAGGATGTAAGGAGTATCAGATCCATAACTTCCTATAATGTTCCATCATGTACAAAAGATATTATTTTTAGTGAATGTCAAGGATTAGTACTTCCTTGAAAATGACTACTAATCTATTATTATTTGCTTGTTTCTGCTCTGTTCCTCCGTTGTAGAATCATTTTACTTAACTATATAATGAGAGTAGAGTATGGAAGAGATAAGCTTTCAGACTGGCAGATCTGTCACAAAATGAACTTGGGCAAGTCACTGAAACTCTATGAAATCCAAATTCAGCTTACTCAAATTTAATAATGAGAATAAGGACACGTATCTTGAAGTATTTCCAAGAAATATCTACCCTGATGCTTGGAGTACAAATTTCAATGAAAATTCATTTAGTTTCATTCCCCCCCCCTTTCTGAATGATATCATCTTAGGTCAAAAGTTGTATTCTGGCTAAAGCTTGGCTGCTAATTGTGTGACTTTGGGAAAGTCACTCTCTGCACCTTAATTTGATTATATGTTAAATGGAAAGATTGAAGTTTTATTTTGTTCTATGACTCTATTATTCTAAACATTTAATAAAACAAAATTTCAATGTTAGGGATGGTAGTATAACCATTGTATTAAGGATAAATAATTCACAGATGAAACAAGCAAACTTATTTCCAAATAATATGACTGATAGGCATATCGTTAATTGTAGTGCATTAATAAATTAAATAAGTGAAATGCACATTTTGAGAATTGAAATTATCCTGAAAAACCTTTCATCTGCTTATCATTTAAAATCCATGATCATAGTGAATGTATACAACTTAGAAAAAAAAACCAAAAGAGACTTTATAAATAAGCATGCACAGGAGTCTTGAATACTAAAAGTTTTTAAAGTATGAGCATAAGTCAATCTAGTCAAAGGAATGCAGAGTGAAAACCTAATTTCTCCTTTAATCACTACTGTTTCTGAGGTCCTGTGTTTGATACAATTTTCTAACTAGAACCTTCAGAGGGATGAATTATGAGGATAGTTCCATATTTGTATAGAAAGAAAAGCTTGCTATCCATTCCAGCATCCCTTGTGTTGTATTGACATGGACCTTGGGATTATTTTGTTCCCATTGTATAAAGTCATACTTGACTTCAAAGAAAAGGAAAATCCAAAATCCTTTTCCGAGGGCAGAAATCCTTTGTGTCCAGGGTTGACCCTTTGCTCAGTCAGGTCTTATTGGAAATCTTTTGAGACACAATGCAGGGGATTCTTCCATGGGTTGATGTTTACATGGTGGGGTAGGCCTGACTGAAAAAAAAAAATCACCTACACGCCTGGAAGATTATGGTCTATTTTCCGACAACATGGAAGGTGGCTGATACATTCAAGGGGTGCCTGCTTCTCAGAAAAATTATGAAATCTCCTACACTAAGGGAGACTTTGAAAGGCAGAGGGAAGGGAAGGGCGAAGACACCAGAGTCTAGATTTCCACGCAGAGATGGGGATTTGTGGCAGAGGAACGGGATTCTCTTTGAATCCTACAAGGGATTTGCCTGGGGGAATTTCCTGTCCAGCCCTTTATTACCGGGGTCTTTGTGTACTGCGGCGCGTTCCAGGCTCCCCATTGGGCAGATCCCCTGGGAGGGCCGGGGTGGGGGAAATTCTTACACTTTCTAGGGCTTAGAAGGATCTCATTTTCTCAGTGTCTCTTTCAGGTTGGCAGGAGCTTTGAGCCTGACACTTCTTCGTTTGCGACAGGCCAGATCAGTGGGCGCGTAAACACGCTGTAGCCAAGTTCTTTGGTGATTTTACAGTTTCTTTTGCTCCTAAAACAGAACTGACCATATTCAATTGTTTAGTGCTTGCTGCTCCACCGGAGCCCAGGGACTGCTTTCCCCTAATTCAGAACTGGCAGCACGGGGGGGCGGGGAAGTGGGGGTGGGGAAGGGGTGGGAAGGCAGTGGTTTCTGAGAGCCCGGCACGACGTTACAGAGTGACTCGCTGAATGGGGAGCGCGGCTGTCCCCGAGCCGATTGGTACTTCTCTTCAGGAAGAGACGCTGAGAGGTGGGAGTGCCTAAGGAGGGAGGCAGGCGGTCCCTACCGCAGGCGCGGGGAGCAGCCTTTCCGCCTCTCCGCCTGCTCTCCAAGCCTGGGCGCATAGGAGTGGCTGAAGCTGCGGAGCGCTTCGGGAGCCTGTGAATGAACCCTCCTCCTCTCCCTCCTCCTTGCCGAGTCTCCTCCTCGGCGCTGACGGTACAGTGATATAATGATGATGGGTGTCACAACCCGCATTTGAACTTGCAGGCGAGCTGCCCTGAGCCTTTCTGGGGAAGAACTCCAGGCGCGCGGGCGCAACAGCCGCGAACATTAGGTGCTGTGGACAGGCGCTGGGACCGGGATCTGCGGCCAGCCCCGCATCCTCTCATCTTCCAGCACAGTCCCGCACCCTCCGCACCCTTCCCCCGGCCACCACGCTTCCTATGTGACCCGCCCGAGAAACGCGGAGCCCATTCGCACAGCGCTGCGGTGATTTTTTTTTTTGCCCCAAACTGCAAAAAGCCGCCTTTCAAGGTAACCACATTTCTTTTGTTCCCCCTTAAAAAAAACTTATAGAAAATTGAGCTTAGTAAAAAGAGGCACATTACAATTGGTAGAAGGCTTTAATTAAGGCACAAAGAACTGGCTCTCAGGCGAAGTTAAGAAAATGTTTGCACTTTTTAAATGCAGGTAACTTTCAAAAGGGCTTTTGGAGAGAGCCATACAGAGGAACCTTGGTGCTGAAAAGATCTAGACAAAAGAAGCACGGGGTGGGGTGGGGGTAGGACTAACGGAATTGGGGGAAGGGATCTGTAGAGAAATCCTAGAAAAGTCATTGTATCGTGAGTTGGAAGGAGGGGAGGGACCCCAGGCACCTTGATTCTTTCGTTGTTGTTAACCTGCTTGAGGCAAAAGTTTGAATGGGGACTCCCGAGACTTGCTCACATACAAGTCCCTGAAGCCAGCTTGGTGTAGGGCACCTGGTTTCCTGGTCGGGTGTGTGGCCAGTGCCTGGCGTTCCTGGAAAGCCACTAATGGGCAGCTCCTGAGAGAGCTACCTGGTGCTCCAACCGCGCGGGACCTGTGTGAACGCGACCCCCTCGCCCGCAGGCAGTGTGGGAGGAGGTCTGGCCAGGGGAGGTGCAGGGTCCAGGGCTGCGTCTCTGGTAGGACTTGAGGGCTGTCAAGTCTCTCTCGGTGCCCCTGGGTTCTTTTGTCCAGCGCGCGGTGCGCCGGGGCCAGCGGGTGAGGAGCAGGGGAGGGGGTAGGGCGTTGGGGGCGCCGCGAAGGTCTCCCAGGCGCCTGGGCGGGAAAGCTTGCCCTGAACCAGCAGGGATGTGCAAGAATTTTTTCTCATCCTCCAGAGCGAAGTGGCGTCTGTCGCCCCCGTTTCAATGAGCAAACCAGCGCCCTGAGCGCTCTCCAGACAAAGGTGGCGAGGGGACCCGAATCAGGGGGCCTTTGGGTACAGCCCTCTCGCCCCATTTCGGCAATTCTCTGTTCCCTTCCCAATCCTCACCCCTCCCTGTCCTCCGCTCTAGTTGAGCAACTTTACTGGCTGGTGGAGTGACTGCGGAAAGCGTGTGTTGGGAGTCCCTGCCCCCTCGGCTGGAGCGTCCCGCAACCCCGCGGAGGCGTGGGCGCTACAGGGCTCCTGCCCCGGAGCGCGCGGACCCCGGGCATCCCGGCCGTCCCGGCTCGTTTTCTGTGTCACTGGGCGTGGAGCGGTCAGGGTGTTAGGCAGCGGAGAGCAGGGTAGAAAAATAGTGTCATAGCCTAAACTATCTGCTCTCAGGTCCAGCTGCGTCTCGGCAAGTCCTGCTGGTCCCTGGGAGATTGTGCGGGAGGGGGAAGTCTACCGCGCGCCCGAAGAGGTGCACCACGGCGCACACTCGCGGCAGAAAGAGCGTCTCTTAGGTGTCCCGCTTCTCATCTTTGTGTTCCCCTGTCTCCATCTTCTCTGCCTGCCTTCCTGTCTCCCAGCCTCAGATCTATCTCGCCGCTGCGTCCCCTCCCCCACGGCTGACAAATGAATGGTTAGTGTGAAATCCCTGCCTTCTCGGTCCAAGGAGGCCGGCCCGGAGGGAGGAGCCCGGGAGGCGGTGCGCTCCTTCGGATCTGCCCCTGTTCGGTGCTTCGGACCTTCAGAACCCAGATGTCTAGGAATAGAGTTTTGTGGCGGGTGTGGGCGCCCCCTGATGGAGAAATCAGCACAAATGGATAAAAAAGGAGCGCCCCTCCCCCAAAGCAAGCGATCCGCTTTCACAACCTTCTGTGCAAGGATGGAAGGCCCTCGCTTCATCTTTAGTTGTTTTCCACTTCGGAATCTGCGCCGTAAATCTAGGGGCTTGGAGGAGCTGGGAAGAAGGGACTTTTGTCGTTCCAAGAGCAGAGGCGCACTTCTGCGATTCGGTTGGGCTGCATGCGGTACTCTGGGTCTAGTCTACAGCTTGGTGGACTAACACAAAACGTCAGGGACAGATCCAGGTTTCTTGGGCATCTTTAAGAAAGATAAGACAATATGCCTACTTTGGGAAATTCTACAAAGGCCCATGGCCACTTGAACCCAATGAATGCTAACCCAGGACGTTGCAAAAGAAGTACCTCTAATCCAAAACTTAAACTTCAATTTAAGGACACACGTTGCGCATTGGAAATTGAGAAGGCGGGCGCCAGGAGGAAAAAGAAAGAAAAGAATGGGGAGGGAAGGGAAAGGAAAGGGGACAATGGAAAGGAAGAGGAAAAAGAAAGGAATAGAGATGGGGCAGATGAATGCAAACCACCAGGAACCGGAAGGGCTCGTTTCGCGTTTGGGTCTGCATTTTGCGTCTAGTTTTAAGATGCTCTTTCACACGCACAAGCTGTAACTAACGCATCTGGAGCGGTGTGCTAGGATGCGAGGGTGGGAAGGAGCCTGACGAGCAGAGGTGGTCCAGCTCCGCCTACCCGAGCCGGGGCTGTGGGCCGCGCTCACTCGCCCAGCCCGCCGGGGGCGGAACCGCGCCAGGCACTCCCCTCTGCGCCGGGTTCGCCCGCCGCCACGTGGGCTGGCGCTTCAGCTCGCCACCCGAGACGGGTGTGACTTTCTGGGCCGCTCCGACCGTCCGCGCAGCCGGGTCCCCAGCGGCCGCGGCCAAGGGGGCGGGGCGGGCGGGGCCCTGGCTTTGCACCCCGCGCCCAGAGTCGGCTGCCGCTGGAGCTGACCCACTTCCATCCAGACGGCCCTAAACGCTCTCATTAAAAGACCATTTCCCCCCTCTTGCTTCTTGGGAGTGGTAGGAGAGATGCAGGGTTTTTGACTTGAGACGAGGGGGAGGTAAAGATTTACTCCAAGCAAACTCTTTCTTGGCATAAAAATGAGACAAGTTTATCCTGTGCTCCATGGATTAGCTTTAAAATACATTCCAAGTGTGTCTAAAGACCATTTTTAATCAATTACGAGATTAATCACGTTCCAGACTGTCAAAGAGTTCGTCTAGAATGGCAATAGATCGCCGCCGTTCAACAGGACTGGCAGAATTCCAAGGGGACATTAAAGGGTTTGGGGTGCAACTCTGAGGTCCCCATCCATCGATCTATCCTTCAAATGGGCCAGGTCCGTAGCAGGAGCTCAGAACAGATTTATAAAATGACTCAAAGAGAGACCTTGGAGAGCGAGGTGTAGATTAGACGCTGCTACTTTGGGGCTGCATTTTAAATTCTCCTGGTTTTTCTATTTCAGAAGAACTAGGTTTTAGTGATTTCTTCTATTACTTTAAATTCTGAAGCGAACTGATCCACTTTCCTTTGTTTTTATTTCCTTCTAAAGTTGTTACCTAAATTGTCTCAGGTACGGCTTGGCGACTGTACCAAACCCATTGTGAAAATATTAATATAAAGTCCTAAAATAGGATATTGTGAGTTTAACATAAAAATAGGAAGCCCCCAGTGGAAGCAACAGTTTCCTGAGGTAGAATTGGTTCCCAGTTAGGAAAATATGTACGAGGGAAATAGAGGCTATCAAGGAGTTCTCAAAGAGTCTGGCTTCTAGTTTTGAGCTCGAAGTAAAGAAAGGAATATTTTACAATTGTATAGGCCTGTCCTTAATAAGGGTTCCAGTAGAATCTGAAGGATTGCTCAATTACTTCCTTAGCAGGAAGTCCCCTGTCCTTAATTTCTTTTGGGTGGTGGCAAGAGGGGTGAGATTCAAGACCATCGTTTAGGATTTATGTAAGAATTCAAAAATTTATTTTCTTTGGTAGATTAAAAACATTTGAATTTCTTCCTAAATTGTATGTCTTGCTTTTAAAAATGAAGTTTGGAACCTCCGGGCGTGGTGGCGCACCTTGTAATCCCAGTATTTTGGGAGGCGGAGACCGGAGGATCCGGGTTCGCGGCCAGCCTCAGCTCTCTCTCTCTCTCTCTCTCTCTCTCTCTCTACTTAGTGAGGCCCTCCGCAACTTCGTGAGACCCAGTTTCAAAATAAAGTATAAAAAATAGGGCCAGGGGTGTAGCCCGGAGGTAGAACGCCCCTGGATTAAATCCCCGGTACCGCAAAAAAAAAAAAAATGAAGTTTGGAAAGAATCCCTTTAGGTTTATGTATATGTACAGATGTAGGTTTCCTCCTTTTCTCTGTTTTTGCAAGTTGGAGAGAGATATCTTTGATATTCCAAGATACCTGTATCTGCACACTAGCAAATTCTGTTTGGAAAGGATCTAAAAAGCTAACTAGAAGCTGAATATAACTAATGTTAAGACAACCATTGTTCTCCTTTTCCTTACATTATCAGGCTTAAGTTCTCTGTGGTTAATGATTGGTCACTAATTGAGCTTTGGAGCCTTTGAGAGCACAGACATCAACTAAGTCTGTCTCCCACAGTCATGTCACTAAGCTCTCCTTTCCTGGAGAAGTTTAAACATTTTTGTTGACTTTATTCATGGACAAGCATCAATAGACACTGTATTTAAAATGGGACATTGCTCTGTGAAGGAGTAGAAATTCTCAAAACACATGGTTCTTTTGAGGGAAAGAATGAATGACTATAGTAGGTTATTTTTTCACCACCCACTTAGAGAAACGGAGACAGACAGACACTCATTGTTGAAGGTTACTCGCTCTGGTCTGAGAAAATATGCTGATTGTTGCATAGGTTTGTGCTTTACCCGAAAACACAAAGCCTGTACTCTCTTTGATTTGGAATCAGAACAAGGGGGAATAGTGATAGATGTCTTGGCCAAGCTCCATTTGGATTAGTAAGTTTTTCCAATTTCCTCTTGTGATCCAGACTTTAACACATACACACACACACACATATGTATGTGCAGGGTTTTCAGACACTGCTAACGTGCTGAATGTGCTGAGGTGGTTGTCTTTCAGTGGTCAGTACAAAGGATCCTTGTGTAATATGTTTGTATGTTATGTTTCCTAATATAAAAGGATACAAGTGTAGATCTACATTTAAATGTGTATTTATTTCTTTATCTACTATATCTAGTAGATATCCTACTTCATTCCAAGAATTGTAAGAGGTTTTCATGTCTATAAAGTGAAATTATGTATTTTATAACAAATATTTATACTATGTAATAAGTTATAATCTTTTAACTATTAAGTTCCTGATTTGATATTACCTGCAATATAGTGGAATAAGCATTAGACTTGGAACCAAAAAGTTTGAATTGGACTCTTCAATTAGGAAAATCAAGTTAAGACACAACTTTTGGATCTTTAGTGTCATCAGCTATTAAGTAAATGTACAATTGTAAAGATCAAAAGGGTACATACCAATGAAAAGGCTTCAAAATATGGAAAACTACAAATAAGGGATGCTAATATATTATGTCTATGGAATTCATATTGATCTAATTCTATAATCTTAATAATGACAGCGTTACTCAAACCAAGTATTGCCTACTAAACCTATGAAATGAATCAGAGAAGAGCATATTGTAAAAATTATTTAGTTTCATTGTAAAAATTATTTAGTTTCATTGATCAGAAAACAGATCAGAAATAGACTCAAATGACCTGGTCATTCGGTGGGATTATTCAGTCAATGACTTAGGGATAACTGACTGATCGACTCAAAGTAAGGATCAATCTCTACCTTATTTCTCATTCTAAAAGATTTTAAAATAAATAGGCAATATGGGGAATGATTAAAAAAAATGACTAGAAAAAATGACTAGAGGAAAACATGGGATTTAAAAAATAAATTAGAAGCCGGGCATGGTGGTGCACGCCTGTAATCCCAGTACTTGGGAGGCTGAGACAAGAGGATCGCAGGTTCACGGCCAGCCTCAGCTACTTGTGAGGCCCTCCGCAACTCAGTGAGACTTTGTTTCAAAATAAAGAATAAAATTGGGCTGGGGGTGTAGCTAGGAGGTAGAATGCCCCTGGATTCAATCCCCGTACTGTACACACACAAAAAAAATTTAGGAAGTAAAACACCCATTCTAAGCAGCACATAAACTCGTAAACCATACCATAAGATATTGAAAAGTTTGACTAAATAACAAATTATCTACAAAAAAACAATCCATTTGGAAAATAGCTGCAACACGTGAGAGACAAAGAGCTAATAAATAATCCTTGATATACCAAGAACTTTTAGGAATAACTAAAACATCTATCTTATAATGTATCTTAAAAATGGGCAAAACATCTATCTTAAAAATGGGCAAAAGATATATACAGGTAGTGAGTAATAGAGAAATAGAAATGTTTTTTAAATCATATGAAAATTGTACAGGATGGGCATGGTGAAACATGCCTGTAATGCCAGTACTTGGGAGGCTGAGACAGGAGTGTTGTAGGTTTGAGGGCCAGCAGTGGTAACTCAGGGAGACCCTGTTTAAAAAAAAAAAGCTGGGGGGGGTAGCAGGGTAGGTCAGAGGTAGAATGCCCCTGAGTTTAATCTGCAGTGCCAAAAAACAGGAAAAAAATTACAGCCTCATTCATAATTAAAATAATATTAATTAATACAGCAATGGTATGGTATACCATTTTTTCATCAGTTAGAGCAGTAAAAAAACAAAGTTTGAGAAGCATTTGTGTTGGCTGGGTTATAGAGAAAGTCAGCCTCAAACTATTGTGGGAATATTAATAGGTTTATCTTCTTTAGAAGATAATTTGTGCCGGGCGTGGTGGCGCACGCTTGTAATCCCAGTACTTTGGGAGGCGGAGACCGGGACCGGAGGATCCGGGTTTGTGGCCAACCTCAGCGCGCAATCTCTCTCTCTCTGTCTCTCTCTCTCTCTACCTAGTGAGGCCCTCCGCAACTTTGTGAGACCCGGTTTCAAAAATAAAAGCATAAAAAAAATAGGGCCAGGGGTGTAGCGCGGAGGTAGAATGCCCCTGCATTCAATCCCCGGTACCGCAAAAAGAAAAAAAAAAAAGAAGATAATTTGTCAATCAAAGTTTTTTGATCTAGCATCTTTTTTTTAAAAAATGCATATATCCCTTGACCTAGCAATTGTACTTCTAGACAATATTACATAGATATTGGTACAAATGTCACCCAACACAAATGGACAAGGATGTCCTTTGCAACACTGTTTTTAACAGCAAAAATTTGGGAGCATCCTAAAGGTTCATCATAGAGAACTACTTAAATAAATGTTGGTACCATATTCACCTAATGGAAAGCTTTGTAACTGCTAAAGGTAACATAGAAAAATTAAATATGGCCTAGTGTGGTGGTGCACACCTGGAATTCCAGTACTTTGGAGGCTGAGATGGGATGATTGCAGGTTTGAGGCCAGCCTCAGCAACTTAGAGAGATCCTCAGCAACTTAGGGAGAGCCTGTTTCAAAAGAAAATAAATAAATGAATAAATAAATAAATAATTCAGGACTGGGGTATAACTTGGAGGTAAAATGCTCATGAGTTCAATCCCCAGTAACAACAACAACAACAAAAATAAAAATAAAAAATTAAATATGGTGACTTGGAACAAGTAAAGAAACTAATATACAAACTACACCTGATTATGTAAAAAATGGGTATATATTCATCCTTTTAACAAATATTTATGGAAAGTCTTAGGCACTGGGGACATAGGAGAGAACAAAACATCAAATATTGCTTTCTTGGAGTAGGGTGATAGACAAGGCGCACTGTATCCACTTTGTGACTGGGATATCCTAGACAATTGGTTGTCTAGGGTAACTAATTAGCAGAATGGTAGACAAAACCCCTGTGTCTGCGTCCTTAAGTCACCCCTTGCTCAGCTGGCTTTCCCTCAGATCAAGGGACAATACTAAATATCTGTTTAATAGAACCTTGGCTCTCTCTCTCTGAGGTGACCCATCCTTGGTGTGACCCTCCTCTCTGCAGACACTTCGGTGGATGGGAGTCCTGTTGACCTTGTCTCTTGTGTCTCCCAGGCAACTAAACCGTTTCAGCCATCTGTACCTTCATTGCTTGATGACTTTTTCCTATTCTCATTGACTTGACTAAAATAGAGGGCTAAATATAGGCACTGGCTCTCCTATCTCCTATCTCTTGTCCATGCACACAGACTCCTTATCACTAATAGACGGTGCTTACAAGACAGACACAGAAGAGCAGAAGAATGAAAATGGGGGTTGGAGTGGTGCTGCTAAAAACAGAATATTTTGAGAGTTTCCCATTTAATGAAATCAAATGAAGAAGACCAACAGTGTTATTTCAACAATCAAGGACTCAGGCACAACCCTTAGCAAATTAGAGAAGTGGACTTGGAGGCCCAAGGATGCTGAGGGAGAGGCAATGGAAATGTAGTTCAGAGGCAATTAAGGTCAGCAAAAGCATTTTGACACATTTACTTAGGAGATAAATGGTTGTCCTTTAATTTGAGTGTGGCAAACTCAGGTGCCTGCAGGGGCCTAGCATGGGGTAGAAATGGATGCCAGACTAAGTGGGGCAACGAGGACTTGGGGCACAGACTCAAGGGGAGAACCACTGCAGAGTTCCTGCTGCTGATGGCCAGGTGGAATGTGACCTGGCCTTGCTACAGCTTTTCATTATTCAAAAGACCTTAGAGACCTGGGCCTGGCATGAGGACCCCCCTCCCTCCCTCCCTATCTCCGTACTATGGGCTGAACCCACTGAGCTACTTCCTGGCCCTTTTTTATTTTTTATTTTTGAGATAGGATCTCACTGAGTTACCTGGCCTGGCCTCGAACTTGGAATCTTCCTACCTCAGCCTCTCAAGTAGTTTTGATTATAAGCATGCACCACCAGGCTTGTTTAATAATTTTTAACTTGGAGTAACTTATTCAGACATATTTATGCAATTTATTTAACTGTACATAGAAAAATGTCTGATCTATTCCTGTGCCTGTGTGTGTGTAAGTGGTGTGTGTGTGTTTGTGTGTGTGTGTGTGTGTGTGTGTGTGTGTGTGTGTGTGTATGTGTGTGTTACTGGAGATTTAGCCCAGGGGCGTTCTACCTCAGAGGTAGACCCCCAACCCTATTTTATTCTATTTATTTATTTATTTATTTTTGTGGTTCTGGGGATGGAACCATGGGCCTTCTACCTCTGGGCTACACCCCTACCCTTTTTTATTTTTTATTTGGAACAGGGTCTCACAAAGTCATTGTGAGCTGGCCCGGAACCTGTGATCCTCCTATCTCAGCCTCCCAAGTACTGGGCATAGAGTGTGCTACTGGGTCTGGCTTATTCCTTGTGTTTTTGTTTTTTATTTTTTTTTGTTTGGTTTTTGGTACTGGGGATTGAACACAGCAGCATTCTACCTCCAAGCTACACCCCCAGCCCAATTTTATTTCTTATTCGGAAAAAGGGTCTCACTAGGTTGCTGAGAGCCTAAGTTGATGAGGCTGGTTTTGAACCTGCGATCCTCCTGTCTCAGCCTCCCAAGTACTGGGATTACAAGTTTGTGCCACCATGCCCAGCTCATTCCTTGTGTTTTTAATGCACTGGCTTCCTTCTATTGTTAACATTAGAGATGGTTTTAGGGCAATGGATTAGTAGATTTGCTTTATTTATATAAGTGAAAGACCACCCCCTCCAGTCAAAAATGAAAACACTTTTATAAGGATTAAATGTGGCACAAAGAGTTTGACTTTTGAGTGTCTGAGTAGGAAATCAGGACGCAGAAAATTCATTCCTGGAGTCAGGCTCACATTTTTTTCCTCTGGATTTGTTATGAGATTTGGCAGTAGATACTGACAAATATCAGATATTATTGTATTCTCGGGTGATAGTAAATATTCAACTGTACTGATGCAAATGTATTCCAAGCATTAATTAGCTCTATAAGGGATTATTGGCACTTGGCTTCAGAGTGTGTTTTGAGTAGGAGATGGAAGCCTTTGCCATGCATTTGGTCTACTAACATTCTTCAGCAGTCTGCTCTGAACCTGGCACTGTAGAAATATTGTGGAGATCAGTACTGTTCCAGAAGAACACTGTTCTGTAAAGGAGATAAAACACATTTATACGTAATGATTCAAAGCACATAGCAATAAGTCATAGGACAATTTATTGTAAGCGTTGTACACTGCTATTATATTGGTAACTCACGTAGACCTTCAGATACTTTTCTTTTCACTATTAGTGGTATGAGGCCAGAATTAGAACACCTGTAGAAATCTTGAATTAGTAACTTGAATTATAAATATCAAGCTCTGAATCCACTGTGTCACAGAGCTATATTATATGTGCATTATTTTCCAGTTCTCATTGATCACTTCAATAGGTATTAATTTTCACTATTAAATTGCTACAGAAAATGATGTTTAGAGAGACAGAGTAATTTACCCAAAAGCTGAGAGTGTAAGTAGAGGATGTAGAACTCGAATTCAGAATTGTTTCATATTGGGGCCTGGACTTCTAAAATTATGCTTATAAAGGCTTCCTGCAAAATAGAGAAAAGGAAAAAATGAGAACAATTATATTTTAAGGAAAATAGAAAATTATTATTTCTAAGTATAATTAAAGAAAAGTTTCTTATCTGGATTTAGTTAATACTCATGGAATATCTTATCTTCAATAGCATTTTATGATACAGCCTAAACTTTCATGTTGGCTTTGAAGTTGATAGCTTTACTTTTTTTCTGAAATGTCATAATGTCATTGGGATATAGGTAAAACATAATCCTATAAGCCATGCCAGCTTATGTGGTATCTTACAGGAAATTCAGAAACATAGAAAATATGGTATTTTATAGTTAGTACTTAACAAAGTCTACTAGCATATCCTAGTGCATATATGATAAATAAACTTAATGGTCAAGGTTAACTTGGGATTATCAACTCTATGGTTTTCATTATGAATTCTTAATTGATCTATTGATGCAAAATGTGAGATTTATAGTGAGTGCTATTAAGTTTAAAAACGTTCTTCAGGAAATGTCTAGAATTACAGAATTTTATATTTTTATTTTAGAGAGGTTCTCACACTTATTCTGAGATATATAAAATAAATCCAAATGTAGAATAATACTAAGAGAAAAGGAATAGCTGTCATAAAGTGTGAAACTGAAGTAGAGTACAAAGTGGACTTGGATTCTCACCTAGGTTTCCTAAATAATACAGAATTTAGTTGTTTTCTAAGGAAGATGAAGGGAGTTCAGGGCACCAACTTAAGTATGTGTCAGCTAGGATGTCTAGCTAGTTTTAGGCTGTGGTCTCTATTGTGTTCTTCCCATGACCTACCCAGTTTTGACTCTCATACAAACTCACAATGTTACATGACCCCACACCCCACATTGGGTTTTGAAATTATTTTGGTAACTACTGCCTTGGGTGAGATTCAAACTAATATTAGAGTTTTGAGATAACTTCTATTACAAGTTTCCTTCTGTTTTTATAATCCAAGAGGAGCTACTTCTTTTATTTTTACTACATACAAATAACATGTGATTTATGATCTGCAACCAGCCTGAATGCTTGTGATTTACTTTGTGTTTTTCTCATCTCTAGGACAAGATGTTGATAAATATAAAAAACATCTTTTGGATGTGCTCAACCTTACTAATAACTCATGCAGTACATAAAGGTGAGTGTGGTAACACTTTCTTTGTTGCTAACCGAAATGAAAATTTCAGCACCAGGGGATGGAATGGCAGTATGGAATCAGTAGAATAAAGGATTGCCTTTTTAAATCTATTCAGTGCTGAAAATTTTAGTTAAAATATTAGCCTGAAAACAGTGTTTTCACTAACATGAAACAGTGTTTCAGTGATGCCCTAGAGAATGCCTGTGTTGGGGGAAGTTGGTAAGGCCTCTTTGAGAAAGTCACATTTAAGCTGGAATGAGAATGGAGGAAGAGCCAGCCAGCCAAGATCTGGCCCCAAGTTAGGAAGATCCAGGTGTGTTTGAGCAACAGAAAGGTCACTGTTGTTAGAGAATAGCCATCGAGGGGAAAGTAGGCGATATGGACAGAGAGATAAGCAGAGACCAGCTCTGATAAATAACACAACATTTGGATAAGACTCCCTGTAAGCCAGGATCTGTTCTAAGTGCTTAACACTAACTCATTGACACATCCATTACTCATGCATAAGCTAGAGGAGAATGAGGTACTGAGAGGCTAAGTAGCTTGATCACAGACCCACCCCGTTACGTAGCAGAGCCACGGGGCTGAACCCAGGCAGTCCCAGGACTGTGTGCCCTTCATCACCTGGTTACTTTTTATGTCTCTATAGAACCTTACAGGCTATAGAAAAGACCTGATTTTATTCCAAGGGCAAGGGGAGGCCCTGAAGAGTTTCAGCCCATGAAAGACATGAGTTCACAAAAGGTTTAAAAATTCCATTTTTCTGCTCCAGAAAGATTGGATTATGAAAACAAGAGTGGCAGCAGGGAGATTATTTAGGAGGTTCTTGTGGTGGCTACCTGTGCATGAAATAGGGTCACTGTCTCAGGTGGTGTCCATGGAGAGGAGAGACGCGAATTGGATGTGTGGAGAGGTGAGAGGTTGAGTAGGACTCACACCCACAGATGCACTAGATGGGGTGTGGCAAGGGCATGAGCAGAATCAGGGGGAGCTGACTCCTGGCATGGCCCCTTCCTGCTTCACCATGATCCTTTCTGGACAACTTAAAAGCCCTTTCTTCATCTCCATGTTCCCTCGTGCCCTGTGGTATTAAATGTATTACAGCACCTGCCCCTCTCCTGCTATAAGTTAGTTCTTGTTTTTCTTCCCAAGCAGAGTGGAAGCTGCAAAAGGCTGTCTTTCATCTTCTGGCAGCACACTAGGCGCACTGCCAGCACTGAAACATTTCATATCACTGACTGTCTGACTGAAGGAATGAATGAATGTGTAGGCTCCACCATCTGTTAGCCCAAGAGCTCAAAATCTGTCCTCTTAAAAGCTTTCAGGAAATCAAGGTGAAAGGCACAGAGAGGAAAGGACAATAGGATCCAGCAAAGAGAAAGGGTATAGAAAGGGATATGGAAAGGGGGGTTGAGTTGGGCAGCTAGGATTAGAAAGGGGAATTATAGAGAAAGTAATGGGCAAGCATCCCACCACTTAAGTTTAGACTTTCCACTTAATAAAGAACTCACACAATGAAAAATGAAACAAAATAAAATATTGTGTAGCTCTTTTACAGCATTTTAAAAATAATAGTAATAATCAACAATATTGAGTAATTATTACATACTAGACCTTGTGCTTTGTAAATCCAGGATCACTATTTGAGATTTAATTAATTTGGGGCTACTTTCAGAATAATTTAATTTTTCCTATGAGAGGCAAACATTGAAGATAGGAGATCTACATAAAACAAATCTGCCAAATTCATGGTGTGAGACACAGCAGTAACTTGTGAGTCAACACAAGTATGCACTTCTGTCTTAAGGTTTTTCTCTGTTTATTCCCAGGCACTCAGAGGCTAACATTAGTGAGCACCTTGTCAGTAGGCTTTATTTTAACACAGGAAGTGCTCTTTGCCTCTGCAGCCCATTATATTAGATTACAAACTGTCCTGATCATTGAGTATCTAGCATTGACCTAGTTATTTTAATATTCCTCTAATAGAAAGAAATGGAGCCGTAACATAGCCATGACTAAATGAATGAGCTAGATAATGATATTTATCGAGTGATAAATTCTCATATTCTAAATTTGACATTTATTTGACCAAGGGGTGTGTGTGTGTTGTGTGTGTGTGTGTGTGTGTGTGTGTGTGTGAGAGAGAGAGAGAGAGAGAGTGATCAAATTGTGCAGATGGAATTTACATCATCCTGACTCTGCAGAATCTGACAGAGTAAGAGGTAATTGATCATTCATTGCTTAGAGCTTTCTCCCTTATTGTACTCATTTAGACTACAGACCATCTGGTGGGAACAGTGAGCTTCTTTGCTAGCATTCATTTTATTACTTGCATTGTCAGAGTTTCAGACCAGTTGCTGCAGGTAGCAGATTTTTAATAAAAGCATGCATAATCTATACACGTTATACTCTGAACTACTAAATTTCTTTCTTAAAATGTTTAGATTTAGAAGCTGGGCATGGTGGTGCACGCTTGTAATCCTAGTACTTGGGAGGCTGAGACCTGAGGATCCTGGTTGGTGGCCAGCCTCAGCTACTTAGGCCCTCTGCAACTTAGTGAGACCCTGTTTCAAAATAAAGAATAAAAAAATAGGGCTGGGGGTATAGCTCAGAGGTAGAATGCCCCTGAGCTACCACAAAAACAAACAATATATATATTATACATATGTCTAAATATATGCATACTTAGATTTAGCACACTTAAGTCTTGTGACCCAGTGAATTAAGATCCAAAATTTAATACACCGAAGATTTGACCACACTGCTTTTTGTTAATCTTATTAAGACTGGATTCTATATGAATATATATTTATATCCTACCACAGCTTTTAATTTTCTTATATCTATAAACACCCAGAACAATAAGTAGCCCTTGGGAAATTGCCTGTTGACATTATTTTGTTCCAATGTATCTTTTCATTACAGCATAGTTATTGAGTGATACTTAAATTTTCTCAAACCTCTCTACTGTATAGACTCTGCTGAATCTCATATCTGCCCTATACACATAAAATTGTGAAAAGAACTATAATTTAGTAATAAATATTAAGGAACTAGAAGACATTTATCCTGAACTATTTTCCAAGGAGATGATAAAGAATCTCATAATTTATATCATAATTGAAATTGATGGTAAAGCTGTTTATTTTTCCATTTAAAAAGCAGTATTTTATTTGTGGTAAAGTCATTATATTTTATTTGTAGTGAATAGTTCTTCAGGAAGGAAGATGAGATTTCCTAGGACATATGATGGATGTAAAATTAAGAGAATTTTAGATTACAGAATTCTCACCCCTTCTCTTAGAATCCCTACTCTTGACCAAAAACATTTAAGATATCTTTATTTTGTCATCGTCTATCCCTAATTGGTTCCAAATTAAAGGAATATGAATCAGGTAGCAGTTACTATTAGAGAATTTTCTGTGAACTCTATGGTTTCATTTAAAAGATCATGAAATTACTAAAAGGTTTCAGTTGAGGTAGTAGTTACAGAACTAGACGAGTAGGATGAGTCTAGATACTGAAAGGGAAGTAAAAATGAAGACTTATTCACTTTAAATTAGAAGCAAGGAAAGAACCCAATAAACACCAAAGCTAGAAGAGTTCTCCATTAGGTACAAAGAGACATGTGTTCTGGCTCAGGTCTGTGTCTGCCCAACTGAGTGCTTGCTGCTTCCTCTGGGTGGAGCATCCTTAGTAAGGGACTGGGGCAGTTTCATTCAAAGGGTAAAATTTAAATTAGGGAGTTTAGTTTCTAGGACAAGAAAGCCATTAAGATGGAATTATTATCCTGCTATTACATTACAAAATTCAAATAATATTAGTAACATTTTAAGGAGTAACTTACTGCAGTTAATAGCATATTTCATTTTATTTTATTTAATCTGTTAAGTCCCTTAAATCTATTTTGGACAAGCTAAATATACATAAACAAAATGATAGAAATAAAAACCCAGATGATAGCAGTGACCATTTAAAATTTGGAATAGATTGGTAATTTCTCTAATAAGTACACTTAACACTGTATTATTCTAGGTTATTTGTATCATATAATAGGTTTTATAGGCCAGTCTTATTAAGTTAAATTTTAGTCTTTAGCAATAGAAAGTATTATTTTTTTCTTGAAGGGTATAATATCTAGCTAATATCTTTTTCAAAATGACTTCTCCCCAGCTGTATCTACAGGGTTACATTGGCAGCTCTACCATTTCTGAGGCATTTTGAGATAAGTGCTACTCTTTCCTTTAACCACTAGAACAGTGCTAAATACACATCATTTTGTTAATTAAAAATCATTACTTCACTTTACCTGGAGGCTGCTGTCAACTTGTTGACCATATGGAAGTGGGCATTGCTCATGCATTAACAACGATTTCTTTGATTACCAACACATTGTCTAACCCAGTTAATAGAGGTTGGGTGATGGGAGGAGGGCTGGAGAAAGGGTAATGGATTCCTCTAAGAATGAAAGGACATTCTTTTGCATGCAATGGTGTTAAATTGTAGTCAATGCATTCTTTGTCATTAAAAGTTTAAGGGTTTAAACAGGAAATAAATATTTTAGGAGGGTTAGGTAAACAGAAGCCAGCTTTCCCCCCAGGATATAATGAGAGGTAATGTTTCACTACAAAATGATTGCAGCTGGGTTTGTCATTATAATGAAAGCCTTTGGTTTAAAAGGGGGACAACATTTTAGTGTTAGATTCTCCCTTTTCCCAGTCCTATGAAGTACCAAAAAAATTCTCCTTTATTTTTATTTCCTCTAAGGTAATGTGGCTGTTATCTCCCTCCCTTTCTCTCTTCTCTTCTTTTCTTTTTTTTTGCTTGTGGTGCTGGGAATCAGACCACTGAGCTACATCCCCAGCCTGATTACTTGCCTTTTTTTAAATCATTTTTTCATGTTAAACAAACACTAAGTTATAAATATTTTAAAATGAACTCCACATTTCAGTAGATAAAGATGAACATATTAATCCCTGCCTTTGTTATGAAACATTCTTGAAATTGTATGCTATCCTCTTTATATAAAGTATTCTAATTATTTCACATATTAGAGATGTAACCAAAGTACTGTAAGGATTTCTTACCAGGTCACATGTCCAATAGACTCAGATGGGCTTATCAGGACTGCTAATCTGGTATTTTCTCTTTCCTCTAGTCAAAATGGAAGAAAGCCCACCTGTGAAGGGCTCCCTCTCTGGGAAAATCAGCCTACCTTGCCATTTTTCAACCATGCCTACCTTACCACCCAGTTACAATACCAGCGAATTTCTCCGAATCAAGTGGTCTAAGATTGAAGTAGACAAAAATGGAAAAGATTTAAAGGAGACCACTGTGCTCGTGTCCCAGAATGGGAATATCAAGATTGGTCAGGGTTACAAAGGGAGAGTGTCCGTGCCTACGCATCCTGAGGATGTGGGTGATGCCTCCCTCACCGTGGTCAAGCTGCGAGCCAGCGATGCGGGCCTCTACCGCTGCGATGTCATGTATGGGATTGAGGACACCCAGGACACCGTGTCACTGGCCGTG
Organism: Glis glis; assembly: GCA_004027185.1. Taxonomy (NCBI): domain Eukaryota; kingdom Metazoa; phylum Chordata; class Mammalia; order Rodentia; family Gliridae; genus Glis; species Glis glis. The sequence goes on along the minus strand of PVJS01005673.1, from coordinate 42,136 downwards.
GATGGTAAGCCTTTCTGAATCCATTGGAAGGTGATAGAGCACCGTACCTGCATCAGATCTTATGCATCAGTACTCAAAAGTAATGGTTGCTCAGGGTTTGGACAAGTGGCAGAAGCCTCCATCAACCCAATAGTCCATGTCTTTCACCAAAAACAGATATGTATTCTGAGGTCAAGGCAGGTGACTTTTTGTGCAGTAACTTCATTGATTCAATGTAGTATAGTCTATTGGAAATAATGAAAACCTTAAGACACAGTACATGGTTCTGTAATCATCACTTCAATGTGACCACCTATCAATGATTACTTTTTAGGACTATAAAAGCTGATCTACATTTTATTTAAATTTTGTGCATATGTATATGAACCTAGACATATAAACATACACACACATGCACATATACATATATACACAGAAAAAATCTTCCCTCTTTTTTATCATTTTCTTAGTGTTACTATTAAAAGTGTTGTGTTTACTTTTAAGAAATATAAATTTTAGCCGGGCGTGGTGGTGCACGCTTGTAATCCCAGTACTTTGGGAGGCAGAGACCGGAGGATCCGGGGTTTGCAGCCAGCCTCAGCTCTCTCTCTCTCTCTCTCTCTCTCACTCTCTCTCTCTCTCTACTTAGTGAGGCCCTCCACAACTTCGTGAGACCCAGTTTCAAAATAAAGCATAAAAAAAATAGGGCCGGGGGTGTAGTGCGGAGGTAGAACACCCCTGTGTTCAATCCCCGGTACCACAAAAAAAAAAGAAATATAAATTTTATCTTAATTTACATTGAAGAAATAAGATATTTAATAAGCACCATGATACATATCACAATGTCTTAAAAAGGCCAAGACTCAATAAATATTTAACTTGGTTCAAAACAAGAAATCAGCAAAATTTTATTTAGGTTAATATGTGAGTTGTTATCCATTCAGTCTTATAATGAGACATTCTACTTTTACCTTCCTTCCAGTGGTGGTTTATATGTCACTTGAATTTAAGATAGGAGGCAAAGCAAAGAAAAATTGCTTTAATTGGGCACACACATAATGCCACAGCTCTTGGAAGCAGAATGTTTTGGCAAGTTATTAAGCAAAACTCTTAATGCCCAGGCATGATGGAACAGATTTTCATCCAACCCACCATTTCCCTATAAAATATTTACCTTTCAGAAATATATACAAAGGGTTTTTATTAAAACTCTTCCTTGTTTAGCCAAACGGAAATACTTTGGATTTCAGATGCAACAAATGAACTTACCGAGCATCCTTTAACATTCAAATTCTGTTGCTCCATCTATAAGCCTATTTATGGCATCCAGGTATCAGCTAAATATCCTGGGCTTTTCTAACCTTCTCATCATTTATCTTAGCCTAAGTTTGTACCGTTGCTATCTCTTTCTCTCTTTTATATCTATCAATTTTTAAAATCACCCAAGGGGTTTAAAAACTTCTTACCATTTTTCATCATTAAAGAATTAGCAATGGATTTGCCCCTTGCCCCTCTGAAACAATGGAAATGCTCTGCTTAATCTCCTTAGCCCCATGGGGTCTTCAAATTATTCTAACAATTGCAGATACTTACACAGACTGATGCTCCCCTCCTTGGTCAAGAAGACCCTCTTTCCCCCCTTACTCCCAATCTTCAGGACATGTGGAAGATTTTCAATTACCAAGAAGAGTATTTGAAACTTTGGTCAACATAAAAGTAATTTAAAACCATTTAAATTCTTACTTAAGCTTTACCAATTATTTAGTGCTTTAAATTCTTACTTAAGCTTTACCAATTATTTAGTGCTATCTCCCATACTTACCAGATAGCACTACATATACTTCCTGAAAATTTTGGAGAGAGGTTCCATATAGGTTCAAATTATAGTGTTTGGTGACTTTGTTTCTTTTGGTGTTGGGGATTGAACCCAGGGGCATTCTACTTCCTAGCTACACCTCCAGCTCTATTTTTGAATTTATTATTTGGAAACAGGGTCTTGCTAAGTTGCTGCGAGTCTCGCTAAATTGTTGAGGCTGTCTTCAAACCTGTGATCCTCCTGTCTCAGCCTCCCAAATACTGGGATTATAGGCATGCACCACCACGCCTGGCCTGGTGATTTCTGGAGTCATGAAAGATCAGAAATGGGGAAATGAGTGTCACTTGTCAGTGCATCTGCTTAGTGCTGTCCACGTCTTTCTGTGTTGACACTGATCGTAGGTGCTGATCTATGAGACGGTGAGTCTGTCCTGCTGTAGATGGTTCACTGGCACACGCTGGTAGTGTAAGAGAGACAGTCTAAGGACGGACAAGTGGGAGACAGTCTGACAGAAGTCAAACTGGAGAGACAGACAGCTGTTGACCCAGGGAATTAGTAGGAATAAGAGGAGGGTGGCAGATATCCCGGAAACCTCAATTTACTGCAAGCGACAACAACCAAAAGTGGTCTGAAATGACTTAATAAAATTTTATTCGTAAGACCTAGTTGCCCCTATTTCTTTCTTTTTTTTTTTTTTGCGGTACCGGGGATTGAACCCAGGGGTGTTTTACCTCCGAGCTACACCCCCTGCCCTATTTTTTATCCTTTATTTTGAAACCGGGTCTCACGAAGTTGCAGAGGGCCTCACTAAGTAGCTGAGGCTGGCCACGAACCTGCAATCCTCCTGGCTTGGCCTCCCAAGTACTGGGATTACAGGCGTGTGCCACCATGCCCAGCAGTTGCCCCTATTTCTATATTTATTTATTTATTTATTTATTTATTCATTTATTTATGGTACTGGGGATTGAAACCAGGGGCATTCTACTTCTGTGCTACACCCCAGCCATTTTTTTGTTTTTAAATTTTTTGTTTTGAAACAGGGTCTTGCTAGGTTGCTTAGAGTCTCACTAAGTTGCTGAGTCTGGTCTTGAACCTGTAATCCTCCTGTCTCAGCCTCCCAAGTACTGGGATTATAGGTCTGCATCACCACACCCATCTTATTATTATTATAGTTATTATTAATTTTGTGGCACTGGGGATTGAACCCAGGGACATTCTACCTCTGAGCAATGTTTCCAGACCTATTTTCATTTTTTTTAACAGAAACGGCACAGTCTCTGAGGACACACCCACATTTTATTTACACTTTAAGACTGATGTTAATCTCAAAATCACATATTCACACACCTATGTCTTTTTTGTTGACTTGAAAACTTAAATGCATGGTGTATTAAACAAAGACTGTAAACAAGTATTTACCATGTCTGTCACACGTAACACACAGGAAGAGCTTTTAACAGAAATTCATCTACCCCCCAACATTTTATTATAAATACAGGTATCAAAACAATCCTGTACATATTTTTGATACTACTAGTAGTCAGCACCCACACTGCTTCAACAATTACCACATTTGTGACAATATTAATTGCACCTGCTATGTTAAACAATCTCAACTGCAGCATATTCGCTAAGCAAGATGGATAAAGCAAGACCTTTCTCTTTTTCCTTCTTGAGACTTTCCGTTTCAGAAACACACGTTTCCACTGCCATCTGACACTTCTTGCCATGTTTTCTTCTTCTAAACCTGAATTCTATTTCAAGGACTCCAGGTTCATGTTTAAATGACAGTGCCTTAATAAGAGAAAAAAAGCTGTGCTGCGTTTTTCCTCCTGTTACCTGAAAACATAATGGGTGTACATATATTAAATATATTCTTACAAATGTCCGGGTCATGTTTACCAGCTGGCATTCTTTTATGTAATGTGTGGGTATTTTGCATTGTGATATTTAATCAAGACATTAATATGAGTAGAAGGTTGTTGATTTAAGACAAATGTGAGACCCACTAAAATTAATTGTTGTATGTCTGTCCTGGTAGCTGTGGAAGTTTCATATTTTCTTTGGACATCATTAGACATCTTAGCTCTTGAAGTATGACTTTAATGCTATATGAATTTTGCCATTTTGCTAACACTGGTATGCTTCGTGCATCCACCATCCCACTGGAATTATTTATTCCATTCATATTAATTTTTGTTACAAATCTAACTGATGGAGGAGCTTCTGGGTATTTAGATCCACATTCTACTTTCAGACTATATATTCTGTTTTCATAATTTGTCTGTGGAGACCGCCATCTTCTCCTGCAGCCCGACGCCGATGCACCCCTATTTTCATTTTGAAACAGGGTCTTGCTACTTGCTGAGGCTGGCCTTGAACCCAGGATCCTCCTGTTTCAGCCTCCCAAGTATTGGGTTTACAGGCATATGTTACTGTGTCTGGCTCCCTGTTTTCTATTTTTAAGTGACTTCACTGGCCCATTCATTTGACTTACTTTGATGTCTATAGAAATGTGTCATGATATTAACTCCAGTGAAAAATGGAAGTACTCGCTGGGCGTGGTGGCACACCCTTGTAATCCCAGTACTTTGGGAGGTGGAGACTGGAGGATCCCGGTTCGCGGCCAGCCTCAGCTCTCTCTCTTGCGCGCTCTCCCTCTCTCTCTCTCTCTCTCTCTCTCTCTCCCCTTAGTGAGGCCCTCTGCAACTTTGTGAGACCTGGTTTCAAAATAAAGTATAAAAAAAAATAGGGCCGGGGGCGTAGCGCGGAGGTAGAACGCCCCTGCGTTCAATCCCCGGTACCGCAAAAAAAAAAAAAAAAGGAAGTACTCTTATTGAAATGGGAAGAGAGGATCCATAGTTTGACCCCCTCAGTTGTTCTTTCCCCATCCCTTTGACAATCTTTGAGCCCTGGAGCATGGTTCAGAACATGGTTTAAGCAACTGGTAAAATACAAGTGGGATTTGAGGCAAGTACTGGTGGGATGGCTTGCTTCTACTCAGGAGTGTGGAGAACTTTATTTCAGACCTTCTTTAAGATAAAAAATAATTCATTATAATCTGGGCATGATGGTGCAAGCCTATAATCCTAGTGCTTGGGAGGCTGAGACAGGAGGATTGTAGATTTGAGGCCAGCCTCAGCAACTTAGTGAGATCCTGTTCAAAATAAAAAATAAAATAGGTCTGGGACTGTAGCTTAGAGGTAGAATGTCCCTGAGTTCAATCCCCAGTACCAAAATAAATAAATATGATACATTATATCTGTCATAGCAGAGATCCATAGCAGGTATCAGAGAGTGACTATGATACACATTTGGGTAATTCAGAGTAGACTACCTGACATTTTGAAATCCTTTACAAATTTGACCTTCAAATTAATCAAATCAATAAATAACATTAGATACATTTTATGGGAGAGGAAATTAAGGCTGAGAAAGCTTGACTTTATATGAATGGGCAGCAAATTAGGAACTGCAATAAGCCTTCACACTCATACATAGTCTGACCGCCTTTCTACCCCAGTGTATTGTCTCTGAAAGTAAGAGACATGTTTTGTGTTTGGAGGAAGTGGCCTTTGTGAATATTTTCATGGGATGGGTGAGTGTTCCGTCCTTCTGTTGGATTGACTCTGGTTAAAATAATGAAGTGGAGACATTGATTTGTGGACCCTCAACTCTTTGTACAGTCTGTGGAACCCACTCCCTCAGGTGCCCAAGTCAGACAACTACCCACACTTGGGATTCAGTGACTTCAGTCTCTTCGTTGGATTGTTTACATGTTAACAGAGCATTTCTGGCTAGGAAATGTTCTAGTGGAGCAGAGTGGGACACCTAGATGAATGGCATTTTTGGAGCCCCTCAGGTCAACATGATTTCGTATAATTTATTTTTATTATTTATTTATTTATTTATTCATTTATTTATTTATTTTTGCGGTACGGGGGATTGTACCCAGGGGCGTTCTACCTCCAAGCTATTTTTTATACTTTATTTTGAAACCGGGTCTCACGAAGTTGCGGAGGGCCTCACTAAGTAGCTGAGGCTGGCTGCCAACAGGGATCATCCGTTCTCTGCCTCCCAAGTACTGGGATTACAAGCGTGCGCCACCATGCCCAGCCTGATTTTGTATAATTTAAATGAAGCATTATCAAGAGACTATTATGGTTATCCATAATTTTGATATATTGCTCCAAGGGGAAACCTTGTGCAATACAGTGGGAGATTTGGACTTGCCGGTAATTGTTTGCTGTTGTCTTTGCAGGGGTTGTGTTTCACTACAGGGCAGCGACCAGCAGGTACACTCTGAATTTTGAGGCTGCTCAGAAGGCTTGCTTGGACATTGGGGCGGTCATCGCAAGCCCAGAGCAGCTCTTTGCTGCCTATGAGGATGGATTTGAGCAGTGTGATGCGGGCTGGCTGTCTGACCAGACTGTCAGGTGAGAGATCTGGGGCCCCAGGCTTTAACTCATTAATTTGGCAATGAGAAAGAAGTGCCACTTACTAGCCCTGTATTTCCCCAGATATCCCATCCGGGCTCCCCGAGAAGGCTGTTACGGAGACATGATGGGGAAGGAAGGAGTCAGGACCTATGGATTCCGCGCTCCTCATGAAACTTACGATGTGTACTGCTACGTGGATCACCTGGATGGTAAGATGCTTATTCTTCTGTAGCTTCATTTTAACCAAGAAAACTGAGGACTGACCAGAAGCACAGTGGAGGAGAGCGAGTCTCCGGGCTTGCTTGGACTCCACACAGCAGCACTTTGCTTAAATGACTGTATGATTTTGTGGTGAAATAAGCTTAAATTGAAGTGGAAAGGGAAGGAGGAGCATGTTGGTGGTTTTGCAGGTCAGACATGTCTTTGGTTAATGGCAGGTTTTCTTAGACGCATGCTGCTCTTGGACTATTTCCAATAGGCTTTTAGAGCATTCAGAATAGAAACTGTAAGGGTGGTACCTATTCTAGAGGGAACTTCAGGTAACAGTGCTGAGATGACAAACCACTGGGAATCCAAGTGCTGATAAACACACCAAAGCTCAACTAAGTAATTCTGTAAACTAGCCAGGAGGGGTTTAGGCCCCTCATGCCCCCACCCCTGCCTTTTTTACCGTCAATATCCAGAGCATGAAGGCATGTGTGCATTCATTCATTCATTCATTCATTCAAACAATTAGCAGGTAAAACCAATCAATACATCAAAAAATACAACTGAACCCACCTACTGGGTGATAGGTACTGTTAGTTGTTACAATGTGAAGCAAGTTACCATGAAGCCCTTGCTTTAATACACTGAGGCTGATTTGTTTGGGCTGTGTCATTTCTCCTCTGCCTGAGCTAGAGGATTTGTTTTTTTTGTGTGTGTGGTACTGGGGATTAAAGGATTAAAGTGGGGCATTTTACCTCCAAGCTAGGTCCCCAGCCCTTTTTACTTTTTGTTTTTGAAACAGGGTCTCACTAGGTTGCTGAGAGTCTTGCTATGACTGGTCCGAACCTATGATCCTCTTGTCTCAGCCTCCCAAGTACTGGGATTACTGGCATGCACCACCATACCCAACTAAGTTAGAGGTTCTTAAAGACAAGTTTGATTTCAATAGTGCCAACATTATCTAAGAGGCACCATGGAGTTTTATTATAAAGACACACGGAATGGAAGTTTTTATGTTTTTTGAAATGGATTTTTATTTGTAGCAACAGGTCTTAGAAGCCTATATATTTCAATAGTGGATTAAATTGAATTATACTTTTAATTTTGACTGGGTACACATAAAAAGTATGACCTCAATTTTTTTATGTGTAAAATGAGAAGATTGAAGCATATAATTTCTCAGTCCTGTCCAACATTAAAATTGTGTTGTTCTATTTTACTTGTAGTAGTAGTAATAGTAGTAGTAGTAGTTGTTGTTTTTCTTTTCCCTTCTTCTTTATTTGAGATGGTGTGTAGCTGTTGGCCAGGTTGGCCTTATAATCCTGGGCTTGAGTGATCCTCCTTGCCTCAGCCTCCTGAGTAGCTAGGACTATAGGTAACTACTGCATTTGGCCTATTATTCTACTAAATGAAAGAAAAATCATAGAGCCTGAAATCTAGAATATAAGCAGCTTATACTTTCCTAATGCCTTAGCTAAATTTGAATAGGAAGGCCTGCTTTCAAGAACGGTACTTAGGTATGGTTCTTTAGAACCTAAAGAGTTTTATTAGCCGGGTATGGTGGCGCATGCTTGTAATCCCAGTACTTTGGGAGGCGGAGACCGGAGGATCCGGGTTCACGGCCAGCCTCAGCTCTTTCTCTCTCTCACTCTCCCTGTCTCTCTCTCTGTCTCTGTCTCTCTCTCTCTCTACCTAGTGAGGCCCTCTGCAACTTCGTGAGACTCAGTTTCAAAATAAAGTATAAAAAAATAGGGCTGGGGGTGTAGCTCGGAGGTAGAACGCCCCTGGGTTCAATTCCCGGTACCGCAAAAAAAAAAAAAAACAACAACAGTTTTATTATCACTATTGCTTAAGACTAGTAAATGTATGTTTTAAACCAAAGCTTCAGGTATTAACAGCTTCCATTTTTTTATACAGAGGCAAAGGAAAACATATAACATCCATGCTGTAGTGGATGTATATAAACTAGAGCTCTTTTTCCTTTTATTTTAATAAATAGAGTAGGAGATGGTTGGTTAGAGAATCTTGTTCTAGGGAATAAATTTGTTGCTATTTCAGTAAGATGGGAATTTGTATCACTGTTGTTTTAACTTGAAATATCATCTATCAGAGTGGTAATTATAAAAATATCTGGAATGCTGGTAATACTGGAACTGAATCACAGGTAGTTTTTGAAAAAGTGCATGTAAGATTTTATTAACCTAAAACACCTTTATGGCCAGGCTTGGTTGACCACACCTGTAATCCCAGTTGGGAGGTTGAGCCAGGAGGATTGCAGGTTCAAGGACAGCCTCAGCAATGTAGTGAGACTCTCAGAAACCTAGAGAGATTCTGTTTAAAAAAAAAAAAAATAAAAAAAAGGGCTGGGGGAGTGGCTCAGAGGTAGAATGCCCCTGAGTTCAATCCCAGTACCACAAAATGACTAAATAAAATAAATAAATAAAATAAATAAATAAAACACCTCTACCTCATTGACATGGTGGATGTTAAGGTAAAAATCCATGGCCTGATACAAATATAAAGATGCCTCCCCCCCCCAAAAAAAAGAGATGCCTCCCAAGCCAGAGTCTTCTGGGGTATACTCACGAGGTCACCTGCAGGAGCGCCGCAGGGGTCTCTCTGTAAATCTCTTCTTCAGTTTATACTAATGGAACCACTAGAGTCCTACTCTCAAAGGCTAGAGACTCCCTAACCTCAAGGGGATTCTTTCAAGCCCAGAGGAAGCTTCTGTAGAAGTTCTAGAAATTCTAGTCCCTCCGCAAGTACCATTTGAAAGTCTTGGTAGTAGGAATCCAACAGGGATCTCCTAGCCACACTGCACCCTCTGGGGGCTGCTCCCTCACAATCTGCTCAGGGTCCAATCCAGGGTTCAGAAACTAGGCTTTGTCAGGGGAGTAGCTCCGAGGATGTGTGCAAGTCCATAATGAGGACAGATTCAGTAGTCCTCATAGGAGTCCGTTCCCACCTCCATAGGCATTTACTTCTTAGGTAAATGTTCTGTGTAAACCAGTTTCTGCCTCGGCGTAACCCAACTCTTGTTACTTGGGAAAAATGTTCCACATATTTGATGACTGGAAATTTGTAATGTGGAATATAGCATATATTCAACAGACTATGTGAACCTTTCTGTTTTAGTATGTAAATGTTGGAAGAGAACGAGAAAAGAATCAGTACACATAGTAAATCAAGCCCTGGCTGAACTTTGTGTCAGCAAAGCAACAAGGCGTTTATTTGTTTCGTAGAAGCAGCTTGACAGTTCTGGAGGATGTTCAGCATGTTTATGACATTGTTCTGGAAATCTTTTCCTCCTTGGCTCTTGAATGGTTAGCAAATCTTTGGACACTGCCCTTTTCTCTCTTGACTATTGGACTGGGATGGGGTTAAAGAGAAATTTCATGACTGATGATGGAAGTGGAAGATAATAAGATTGTTACTGTGAGTTTTCTCTCATTCCTTTACTGAACTGTATGTCTTCCCTTTGAAGTAATGGCCATTGGCTAAACTGAATTGATGAAAGTTCTTGGGGAAAGGTGACTCCATAAAATTACATCTTGTATTTCAATTGCCACATTGATTAAAGGTTATTTGAAGGTGAGCCAAAATTCCTTATAAAAGATATCTAGTGCCATATTTATGGGCCTAATAATTCTTGACTATATTTTATTATATTTTGGGGAGCCCAGTCCATATGTATGAAAGATTTTGGGGGGAGTAAAAATTAGAGATATATATGTACTCAGAATGCATGTAGCAGAACATATACATAGGAGTTATGAGCCAATGTGTAATTACATTAGATCACAAACTATATTATTCCAGATGGTCTAATGAAAAAGTCAATTAAGTATAAAATAAAACTGTGTTCAAGAAGGCAATTAATTTTCTACTTTAGTTATTTTTTGTGAAAGCTATTTAGTTGACAGAATGTCGACCTTCTGTTTTTTCTCCTTTCTTTTTTATAGTGTCATATTTATCCCGATACATGTATTTCTTTATAAAATTAAAATAATTATATTTAAGTAAATCCAGCCAGTTTTCTGGTTCTTTTTCTAAAGTAGTGATTATAACACGGTTCTGCATATTAATACAATATTCAATTCTATTTTTAAAAGTAACCTAGTAAGTGTAAAAGAGCAGCCACATTAGATGTATCTAGTACATTTTGAGAAAAGAAATAGCATTTTGATATTAGTTTGTATTCTTAGAAATGTTCTAGAAGTTGTGATGGTTTGCTAGACATGATTCAGTAACAGAACACTGTTATTAAGAAATTAATGGAGTTGGATTTCTAACAGGAATATAGAAGTTAAGATCTATAAGATAGTCCTTATTAGGAAGTTTAATCTATGTTTTTCTATAAAGTAGGTTTGGAAAATGTTGAATTTGTTTTTAGAGCTGAGATGATTAAATGGTTCAGAAAACTAGGTACAAGATTGGAACTATAGATGTTCCTTGATTTACAGGGGAATTCCATCCCAATAAACCCACTGCAAATTGAAAATACATTCAATACACCTAGCCTACCAAATGTCGTTGCTTAACAACACAGAATCTTGTAGAATATGTAGTTTACCCTTCACAGGCTGGCTGGGAACTGTGGCTTAATGCCACTACCCAGCATCCTGTGAAAATATCACACTGCAGGTCGTTGGCTCAGGAAAAGATCAAAATTCAAACTATGGTACCCACTGAATGTGTATTGCTTTTGCACCATTGCGAAGTCTCAAAACAGTAATTCAAGCCATGGCAAATTGGGGACCATCAGTGTTTAGGAATAGTAAAGACAGTGCCAAGAGCAAATTCTTGAGTCAGTTAAGATTCTCCTAATTGAGAATAGGAAGAACTTTAACTGAGCCCCAGCTTTGCCATTTACTACTGGTGAGATGCTGGGCAAAGTTTACATTTCTAAGCTTCAGTTTCTTCCTCTGTGGGATGAGAACAATAAGAATACTTAGTTTTATGCTTGGTGCAGTGGTGCATGCCTGTTTTCCCAGTATTTGGGAGGCTGAGACAGAAGGATTGCAGGTTTGTGGCCAGTCTCAGCAACCTCGTGAGGCCCTCTGCAACGTAGTGAGATGCTGTTTCAAAAATAAAAAATAAAATAGGGTTGGGGGTATAGCTCAGAGGTAGAATGCCTCTGGGTTCAATCCCCAGTACCAACACACACACACACACACACACACACACACACACACACAGAATATTACTTTTAAATCATAGTATGAAGATTGAATATTTCTAAATGTAGAAAGAATCCAGAGAAGCTGTAAAATTTCTTCTCTGAAGGTTTTTTAAAAATAGAATTGACCTGAGATGTTATGAGTGCAATGCTCTACCAAAGTCTGTTTCAGTCATGGCACTTTGATGGATACAGGGAATAGATAGAAATGAGACACTTTTTGAAGAATGGTCTTTTTTTTTTTTTGTACTGAGGATTGAACCCAGGGGCATCCTACTTCCAAGCTACACCACCAACCCTCTTTCTTTATTTTTTTAAATTTTGAGACAGGGTATCACTAAGTTGAGGTCCTCACTAAGTTGCTGAGGCTGGCCTTGAAACGTCTATCCTCCTGTCTCAGCTTTCCAAGTACTGGGATTACAGGCATGTGCCACCACACCTGGCAAGAAGGGTCATTTTGAATATGATAAATAACCTAATGCGTGAGCATTATTAAATAATTGAAAATAACTGTGTCAAAATAAGATTTCCTATATTATCCCTTCAAAATTATTTGAAATAAATTTATTCCTTGATTAAAACATTATCTTCCTAAATCAAGCTTTTAGGAATGATCTTGTGTCTAACCCTCCACTGAAGGTCATGGACACACAAACATGCCCATTCTGCCCCTGGAGAGTTTCAATACTTCTGAAAGTGCTTTGTGAATTTTCTGTGCTAAAAACGGTCAGTTTATTAGGAGGTATTTATCCCAGCTTTATCCACACAAGAAATAATTCCTAAATAAGATAGATGAGAGTGAGTTATAAATTATAGAGTACAATGTAAATGTTTCTGCTTAAAAAATACCCACTTGAACTTTAAAAAAAATTCCAGTTCTTTTTAAATGAAATTACTGGATTGACTATTTATTTGGTTGCCTTCTGGTAGCAAGTACTTGTAAGAAAATAGTTTCTTTTTTATGGTTATTTTATTTGCCCTGCAGATAAGTTAGAGGGTGCAGATGCGGTCAGACTGCCTTCTTTCATGGTTGACCCACTTAGTTCCCTTGCAAATGAGTCAGTACGTCCAGGCTTGTGTCCAGACCTGACAGATGATTGGTCCAGGAGCTCATTCCCTTAGGACCTTCAAGACCTACCTCTCTCCTTTTATGGCCTGTATTTGCTATGTGGCCTTCCCTTTGGCTTCTCCTTCACCTAGATTGACCACCTTACTATTCCAAAGCCCTGTCTTTTAGGCAAGCTTCCTTTGACAGATGTATGCTGTGGACTCTTTCTTTCATTTTATATCACTTCCCTAAGTCCTGGTTGATCACTCTCACCTTTATCATCTAGAATATATCTTGAATGTATATGACTATAGTCACCCTCCTGAAAATATTTTCTTGCACTCCTTTTTCTCATCCTAGTCTGTGGGTTCTTGGAGGAAGGGAGTCATACAAATTAATCTTTGTGTTCTTTTATGTTCTTGGGACATAGTAGGTGCCCCATAGGTGGTGTTGAATACATGAGTGAATTAATGAATTGATATCCAAATGATAGGCACCCACCCCACTCACCTTGCCTCACACTTGCTTCGTGGGTCACCTCACACTCCTCCAGACTTCCTTAGCATTCTACTTGCTTCCCAGCTGTTTATCACCTCAATTTCTTCAGTAGGTTGTTTAATTTCATTTGTGTTCTCTTGCATGCAAATGGGAAGTGAATGCTTTGTGGGATGATTGGGGCACAAAAGAACAAATAAATGAAGAATGCAAATGTTAATTTCTAGTTTTGTGTGTTTAGCCCTCAATGCTTTTCTGAATTTCATGCCCATATTTCTAGTTTGTGAATCATTTTTGTGTTTTACCTCTGGTTTTGATTTTCACAAATAGCACCTATGCCTTTAATAGGTTTTTAAGGGACCTATCAACCCACATAACCATCTTAACATCTTCAACATTTCATCCCCTTACTCAACATTATGCCGTTTTTCTTGTTGCTCCTCTAGAATCACAAACTCTGCCTGGTTTTCAAAGCCCCTAAAGCTTGGTCTACTGTTACCTCTTTACCCTTGCTTCCCTCCCTCTCCACACACCCTGAGCTCGCTCCTCCTGCAGTTCTGCTCAGTCCTCTCAGAGAAAGCACACCCATTGTTGTCTTCCTGACATTCTGATCTTGCCTGTACTTGAAAACCTACTGTTCTTAGGACTCCTTCTTTGACCATCCCACCTCACACTAAGATTTTTTAAATGTGAACTCCTACTTTATTTAGAGTTAGTTCCATATATTTTGGTGTTTGTTTTCTGGTTACTTTGTGTTCATCAAATACAAAATGTTATCAATTTTATTTCTGGAAAAATATTATAAGCTCCTAGTAGAGATAAGACCATCAACATCTATATCTTTCCAATCCATAATCAGTGGCCTGTTTCAGGCAGTGGCACAAAATAGTTACCCAAGAAATACTTGGTGATAATTTCAGTATTTCTCCAACTTTCGTCTCTTTTGGAAACTGCCTGATACTATCACCTTTCCATTTTGATAACACTTGAAAAATTGCTTTCTTTTGTTCACCAAATTTACTAAGGTCCTATAGGTTTTCTTTCTTTTTTTTTAACATTGTTAGATCAGCAGAGCACTGATTCTTTCCTTTGAAGTTCTCCTTTACTCTTTTCTGTGATGTCTCTTAGAAATAATTCCTTCCCAGAGAAACTCCCCCTTGCTCACAGGAATTTCCCATTCTTGCCTCCCCCCATCCCTTCTTCACAACAAATTGTTCTCTCTTATACCTATCACAAAATACACGTCTTTCTCTCTCTCTTGCTCACTCTTTCGCTCTCGCTCTCTGTCTTGCTCTCGCTCTCTTTCTCCTTCATGGTATCAAAATCCAGGTCACTTCTCTGACTTGTTGAATGCTTTCATGTCTTCCTTGTGCCAGACCTAGATCAAAATAAACATTTCTTGTTTATTTTCTTATGAGCTCTTTGAGATATATATATTTCATTGATATATATATATATATTTCATTGATATATATGTATATATATATATACATACATACATACATACACACATATGCTTATCTCTGCCAGTATCACATTGTTCTTATTACTATGGTTTTCCAGTAAAATTTAAAATTAGAAAGTGTGAAACTTCTACTTTTCTTCTTTGTAAACTGTGTTAGCTATTCTGGGTTTCTTGAGTTCCCATATGAATTTTAGAATCAGCTTGTGATTTTCTACAGAGAAGCCAGTGAGGAATATGACAGAGACTACATTGAATCTCTAGATTGACTTGGAGTGTATTGCCATCTTAACAATATTAAGTCTTTTGATCTACGAGCACGGGATATCTTTCTTGGTTTTTGTTTTAGATGTTCTTAATTTCGTTCAACAGTGTCCTGTAGTTTTCAGAGTATAAGTTTTACAGTTCTTTTGTCAAATTTAGTCCTAAATATTTTATTTTTTGATGAAAATATAAATCAATTTTTCTTAATTTGTTTTTATGATTATCTATTGCAAGTGTATAGAAATGTAATTGATTTTTATACATTGGTCTTGTGCCTTACAACATTGCTGTTGCTATACTTGTCTATTAGTACTAATTGTTAGTGGATTCATCAGGATTTTCTACATATAGTCTCGTTTTCTAGTCTTACCTTATATAAATAGAAATGTCTTATTATAAACCCCTTAAAGTCATTTCTTCCCAGGAGTTCTGAATCCAGAGAGCTTCTTTGAAATACAGTGGCCATTTACCTCCCAGCTGTGAAAAACCAAGAAAACAAAAACTAGACTGATCCTTCTGTGTTGACCTGAGGCCATACTGTGCCTGTCAAACCAAATAATGTATTCAATCCCTTATGTATTTTGAAGACTCAGAAACCCAGAAATTGTTTGGAATCTTTTTCTTGCTCTAATTAACATCTATTGCTCTGTCAATGGGAAAGAATGGGTTCAGACATCCTGAAAGACATAAAAAAGCCATGTTTAAATTTTAGTGGGGGGGCTTCTGGTGTCTTTTAATTAATATACATGAGATCTTATATATTAACATATTCACAGATATGCAGATTCCTTTTCAAATGAGTATGATCTGATTTAGAGAATGTTAACTATCATAGTAGACTATCACTTTGACTAATAGAGGTTAAATTTTTCAAAACTCAAAGTCTATGCTTTAAGCCATATTATACTTTCATTTCACCCTAAGATGAGTGAGAAATTTGGAAGGTGCTGACCTATCTTCTAGTCTTGTTATTTCCAAATTAGGAACATTGCTAACTCTGGGTTCTGAAATGGAGTGAAGTTATTTCAGCAGCCCTAGAGTTTTCTTGTTGCTGTTAACAGAAGCTTGGCTTTTATGCAGGTTAGAGTACCATATCTTAAAAGGGAAATGACACATTTTTTAATTATCTACAAATACTGGCCGTTTAAACATTATGTTTCAGTATTCGTTAACTGTTGTGATCCAGAAGGTAATATTAGTCTTTGCTGCTATGATCTTGTGTATATAGATGCAGGAGAGAGAGAGAGAAAGAGAGAGAGAGAGAGAGAGAGAGAGAGAGAGAGAGAGAGAGAAGAGAGAGGCTTTTCAAAAAATTTCATTGTAATCACAATGATACCTGGCACGTTTGGTAAGTGGCTTTATTTTATGGGTATTTAAACCCTCATTATATGTGATTATTTCCAGCTCATGCATCACATCTATAGATGCCTTTGACTCAACTGTGGAGACAGTGGGCTTCATTCACTTGGCTGCTTTGATTCTGCCTGTTACCTGGCCCACGCACTCTGCTTCTATCTTGAACAGGTGTACACAGAGGCTACTGGAAACTTACCACTGAATCATGTGTGCTGTAAATCAATTCTGAGTCCTTTTCTTGATTGAAACACAAGAGCAATATCTTAGAGCAGTGTTTTCCAAGCCATTCCATGAAACAGATCCAGGGCTTTAGTGTTTGGAAGTTGATACAGAGAAAGGACAGAAGTTTGGATGTATAACTTATCATTTTTGGTATGAATTGAGTAATAGTAAGAACTTAAAGACACACCGAGGCAGTTCTAGAGTGTACAGGCTTCACTCTATCATTAGGTTTCTGTTCTGGCTAAACAATGATGATTTATTAATTTTGGAGCAGAGTTAAAGTCAATATTTTTCTTTTCTTTTTCTCATTATTCTGAAGTAAAACCACAGTTATGGCACTATATGATGACTGATCATACATATGGCTGAATTCCTTCAATCCTCATCTTAAAGTGAACTCAACTGATCTAATTAATTTCTCTCTTTTCCATCTGAGTTACATGAAACCTAATGGTGATGTGTCTTCCAATATATTATTTTTTAATTTGCAATATTTCAAAGTTAAATGAAATATAAATATAAATGAAAAGGAAAATGGTCTTGGGATAAGAAAATTTAATCAAAGCAATAGCATTATTCTGTGGGTATTGAAGAGATAAATGGAAATTGTATCCTCAAAACAAATGGATTAAATAATTAATATTCTGATATAAAGTCATATTTAATAAGAATTTCTACATTAAAAGTTATACAAGTAGGCCTGTGTTGATTTCACAGTAAGGGAATTCCCTTTCCAACCTGCCAGCACCTACTGAAACTTTTCTTTTCTTTCCCTTAATACCCCAAACATGTTTGCTGTTTAGAACCTGGGAAACTGGGGTTGGGGATTTAGCTCAGTGGCAGAGCCCTTGCCTGACATGCGCAAAGCCCTGCGTTCGATCCTTAGCACTGGAAAAAAAAATAAAAAAGAAAATTAAAAAAAAACCTAAGAAGCCAGTTATCATGCTGTGGTTTTTTCTCAGTAGCTCTTTGGTCTGATCTTATTTGGAGAAGTTGATGTCCCCCAACATCTGTTTAGAGAAGCAGAGTTTTACTCAATTAATGACATTTCTTGGCCCTGCTTTGGCTGGCTGACTACTCTCATTACTTAGGAGGAAGAGTAGTTTTGCCTTAAAGTAGAAGTTTCTAACAATGAAGGAAACTAAGGAACAAAACTGATATTTCAGCCGTAAGAACAAGTCTGAGGGTTCGGTCTACCTTTGAGGCAGAAGTAGTGGCTTGCTGCCCTTTATGCACTCGCAACCTTTTCAGGCCAAATATAAATGTGATTCTGAGGTGACAGGGCTGCTCAGGGTGATATCGTTTCTTCATCTGTTCTTTCCCATGTTGCTTGGAGCCAGGTGGGCCCACAGGTGAGTGGAAGGCCCATTCCAAGCAGCAGCTATCGGAAGCACAGCAGCAGAGTTAACTCTGTTTAATGTGCTCTTCAGGAAGAATGGAAAAAACATCTTATTTCTTAACAAAGACTTGAAATGCCACTCATTTAACACATATTATTGAATGCATACTATGTAACTGGTACTGTGACTCTTATGATTTAAAATTTATAAGGGCTGGCCGCTATGGCGTATGCCTGTAGGCCCCATACTCAGGAGGCTGACAGGAGGATGGCAGGTTTGAGGCCAGTGTGTGGTAACTTAGTGAAACCTGTTTCAAAAAATAAAATAAAATAGACTGGGGATGTAGCTCAGAGGTAGAATGCTCCTTGGTTTAATCCCCAGTACTGCAAACAAACAAACAAACAAACAAACAAACAAACAAACAAACTTATTAGGGAAGGAGATACTGCAAGAGCAGAGAGGGGAAACATATATTTTTGGATTTGAGATTACTGTCCTCTGCCAGAATAACTAAAAAAAGAAACAAAACAAAACAGAAACCTGTTCTTACCTCTACCACTTGTTATAGCCAAGGAAAAGGGATTTTTCTTTCTCTTCTTCAAATAGTTCTTATTAGGATTTGGTCTATTTTTCTTAGTAGCAATTTTAAATTTATAGTGAGAAAAACTGATATGTGTGCTTTGGCCATTTTCCCAATGACATTATATATATGAAAGTTTATATACATATATACAGTTTCATAAAGCTGTCACATGCTTAGAGTAATGGCACTATTCATTTTAAGCAATTGGTTGTTACCTCTGGCTTGAGTCCAGTGAAGGTCCAAATTATGAGAGCTCTTGGTGTCCCTCCTGTCTAATATATCACAGAATCAGAAGATCAGCCACAGTGAGATGGAAACAGGACCCGCAGCTGCTACAATAATGGGCTATCAATATTTTAGATTCCTATCTCATTTTTTATTCCTCTTGTGCCTGCTATCTTTGCTTAGGTGTTATTTAATTCTGCCTCTGTCTTTTAGCCACTTGTGTTCATATGTGAAAAGCATCATTTAATTTGATTTGAATTTACTTTGGCAAATTGTTATTCTAGTTACCTAAATAAAATTCCAATTTAACAAACTGAATTTTCTGGAATATTTTATTGTAACATGTTAGCTGATAATGAGTATATCCTCTGCTAAATGAACCCCAGCGATGAACAAAGTAGATGTGCAGCCTTTCCTTGTCAATCAATCAGCAACTGTAAAAGTCTCCGGAATCTACTTAGTGGCCCTGCTAGCACTTAGGTGTCTTTGTGAAAATTAAAAAAGCGCCCCCCTCTGGGTAGAAAGATTCCAAAAGTATCCTGTCTGGACAGAGCAAGTAAACAAAAAGGCTTCCTGCGAAGGGGTGTGGGCCCCTTTGGTCTGCTGAGTGGAAACTGATGTCAGCACCCATACACCCAGCCATGGTGTGGCTCTGAGGGCTGCAGCCTACAGGACCGTCCTGGCAGCCCTGAGCCTGGGACAGGAAGGCAGGAAGTAACATCCATATCCCTTCCTACCTTCAAACATTGACTTGGAGGTTTTCTTTTCCTTTTGTTTTTGGTACTGGGGATTGAACCCAGGGGTGTTTTGCTTCTGAGTTATGTCCCCAATCTCCCTCCCTTTTTTTAAAAATTTTGAGACAGGGTCTTGCTAAGTTACTGCACACTGGCCTTGAACCTGCAATCCTCCTGTCTCAGCCTCCCAAGTGCTAGAATTACAGGTATGCACCACTGCACCTGGCTAGAGGTTTTCTTATTTAGTTGCTTGGTTTAATGGGAATTAACTCATGTTGATGGAAGTAGTGTGTGAGAAGGGGGAGGGTGGATCATAAAATTGCTATTTGATTTTAGGATAAACAAAGTGAGATAGCCTTGGTGGCAGTTCACTATGGCTCTCTCCTTCTAGAATGAGATGTTACTAAGTACATTACAGGCTTCAGCAGTAAAAAGAAAACCCATTCCCTAAAACCTGAGAATCACTTGGAAAGATCTGTTCCTTTTAAATAATTTATTGTAACTTTATTATCAAATGACTGCTTCTATGGCCTATGAGAAAACACGTACACATATATACACATACCCACTCTGATGTGTTGTTTTATTATATATTAATAATAATTATAACATCTGGGCACAGTGACACTCACCTATAATCCCAGTTCTTGGGAAGCTTTGACAGGAGGATCACAGGTTCAAGGACAGTGCATGTGGTGATTTAGCTAGAACCTGTTTCAAAATAAAAAATGAAAGAAAAAGGGCTGGGGGTGTAGCTCAGTGGTAGAACACCCCTGGGTTCAATCTCTAGTAACACTACCTCCCCACACAAAATTATACCAAAATAAGCATTATATTTTCCATTTTACAGTATTGGAAGCTGCTGCCTTGCCATGAAAAAGTATCACACACCTCACATTTATCAAAACAGGAAATAAATGAATAGTGAAACTAAAGGCTTTCTTCTCTCTCTTCTTATTCCAGGTGAAGTGTACCACATCACTGCTCCCAATAAATTCACATTTGAGGAGGCGGAAGAAGAGTGTGTGAACCAGGACGCCAGGCTGGCGACGGTGGGGGAACTCCAGGCTGCTTGGAGGAACGGCTTTGACCAGTGCGATTACGGGTGGCTGTCGGATGCCAGCGTGCGCCACCCTGTGACTGTGGCCAGGGCCCAGTGTGGAGGTGGTCTACTTGGGGTGAGAACCCTGTATCGTTTTGAGAACCAGACAGGCTTCCCTCCCCCTGATAGCAGATTTGATGCCTACTGCTTTAAACGTAAGTGTTCGATATCTTTTTAAAAATTACAGATTAAAAAAAATACTTCAAAGGCATGCATTGAAGTTCAGCTAAGACATTGGGATGGGTTCCATGTCTCACAGTATGTGCATGGAATGGAGACAGTTCAGTGACTTTCAAAAGCAAGCACACTAAATACAGAAGTATGGTTAAAACAACAAAGTTCGGCAAGTGGATTTTTAGAAGGGATGTTGAAATGTCAGGTTAAGGTCTTAACTATGCCCTTTTGTGCCAGAATTACAGAACATATTTCTAAGCAGTTATTTCATTTAACTGCAGTCCTTAAATGTATTTTATTCTTGATGCTGTAATGTTGAGGCCAATAGTGGCTCAGTTAAATCATTGAATTCTGTTTATTTTGTCTTCGTTTGCTAGTACTCTTTCTTTGAAATAACCGATAATTTAAATTTCAGTGATTGCAGGTGAGTACTTGGAGCTGACATGGATAAGCATAATATTCAATTCCCACTTAAAAATGAACTATGATATCAGTAAAAATATGCATATATCTCATTTTATTTAAAGTAATGAAGAATGTGTCTTTTAATGATTAATTCTATGTAGAATTAATTGACATATAGTACATTCTCTTTGCAACATGTAACATAAATAGGCTATCTTCAGTTAGGTTTACTGCTTAAAATTACTTTTAAGTAACATTTTTTGACATTCATGGTATAATTATTTGATATTTCAAATGTCCTTAAAGTATTTTAGCAATATTAATCACATAACATAGTATCATCATTGTAGAATGTTGATTAAGTAAGCAAGTAATCTGAGTCTTACTGTAATATTTACCATAGGGTATATATTGTGCCAGTTAAACCACAATTACCAGTTTTTTTTGATGATCTTGGTATGTCCAACAGAGTTATATTATATTGAATATCATAAACATTTTTTACTAAGCTCCCAAGATACCTTGTTATAGCAATATGTAACTATAATGAGTAGAATGTACACTAGCTTATTATGTAATTGGTTTCTCACATGAAATACACAGGCGTTTCCATCCAGGAAAAAGGCACAGCTGTGATGTCTAAGTAGCCTGCGGAAGAGATGTTAGTACCATGCAAAGGTTTTATTTCACTTACTTCTGTCTCCCATCCAAGCTAAGATGCCTCTGCTTGCATCTCTTCCCTTGGACTCAGTTTTCTGAGTGTTACAGCCCTGTGTTGTGTATTAGCTTCATGCATGCTGGCTGATCCACAAAAGACTAGAGAAAATAGGAGCTTTAGTTCTGTGGCCCTGAAGCAACACAAAAAGGCTTCCCTAGTCATTTTCAGGAAAAGAACAATAGCAAAAACCTTATCCTAAAAGTAGACAAGTATCTATTCCTGTAAGCCATATTCTCACAACCATGATTTTCAGGTAACTGGTGACTGAAGTGGTGAAGGATGATCAGATGGATGTGTGGGAGGGGTGGGGTTGGGGAGGCTAACTCAGGGGAGGAATACAACATCTAGCTGACTGCCTTACTTAATTTCTTCTGTGCTTTATAAAACTGGCACTAGAAAACTTTTAAATACTTTTTTTCCTTGAGGGTAAAATTGAAATCAAAGCCAAGCTATTGCCACAAAGAGTAATAAAGAATTCATCTGGATGTGTTTTAAATTATTTATTTAAATGAAAAATTCATAGGAATGTATGAAATAATGAGGTACTTAGATTTAAATAGATTAATTACCTACTAAAAATCTATATAAAATACAAAAAATGTCTGAAGCTTTATATCTGTTTTTCTCTCTAATTCATTTAAATATATAGAAATTGAAAATAGAATGGATGTATATATTTTTCTTCCTAAACTGGTGTTCATATTCTTGTTTATTTCTTCCCTCCCTAAGACCTTATCACGTTCAGAATTCATTTGGCACATATAAGGTTAAGAAACTTTAGCTATCAAATGAAGATCTTCCTTAAACTACACACAGTGTCAATTATTTCTCCAAATTTGCAAGGACCTTTGAATACACATTTTTAGAGACTTTGAAAAACAGTCTCCAAATGACTTATGTCCAGTTTCCCCACATAGTCCAGAAGTGATTAAATTCTGTAGGGTAGTTTATCAGAGCTGTGGCTTCAGTTTTAGTTCCCATAGTGATTTCAGTGAGGTACAGCTGGCTGGTTAAGTAGAGGAACTTAGAAATATATCCCTAGTTTTCTCATTTGCTTTTATCAAATATAAAAAGAATTTTAAGCCACTTGGTGAATGAACATTCTATTATTTGCTATAATTCCCTTTTCCTTATAAAGTCACTGAATAGTACATTTACAATAACCAATCATAAATATGGTTAGAATCTATTCTGGTCAAATAGATTTGAAAAACAGGTGAACAAATGTCTGTGAAATAAAATTTTCCTGTCTATTTTCCCTTGATTAAACTAAATTGTGCACTTTTAATTTTTCTTTGCCCTCAGAATTAATGAAGTTCTGCAAAAGTCAGAAAGTAATACAGGGCTTTGAAAGTTCATTCCTTATATCCCCAAATTTAAATAAATCAAAACCTTTCAGGACTCATGATATTCCACATTGCATATTATTAATGATCTCTAGGAGAGGGAGAAGGGAGGTTTCCTAGAAAACACTGTCAAATAGTCTTTCTAATTATTTAAGAGTCTGAATATTAGAGTGTGAATTCATTTTCCATTTTAAGTTGGAGACCAATATCTAAATAGCAGCCATTTCTACTGATTCAAATTTTAGTTGTCCCTCAGCATCTTCTCCAACTGAAACAATTTTCTTGTTTTGAAATTTTAATTTCTAAACCTCTAATCATCATATGATCTTGCCTTGAATCTTCATTGTTTTTCACATCCCTCAGTTTGATTAAATTTAGAACTGGAAATAGTGGTCGAGGGCAGGCTAAATTAGTTCCTGCTACTCTGTATGCTATCTTATATATTTGTTCACATTTAAAATTGGCCTGCCCTTCTAACCTATGGTCATTTTATTATCTTCTTTTGGGCCCTAAATCATAATCTGCCCTTAGGTGCCCAAACTAATCCTTCCCTAATTAGTATTTCAAAAATATTTCCTGATTATTGAATTTGAATCAGTTAACATTTGATCACTCATAAAATTTTTAAAAGGTGGTTCGAATTCTAATCCCACTGTTCCAATTTTGACACTTTCCTCAACTGTAAATCCAGAGCCAGCCTATTGAATATCCACTCCACTTGTGAATTCTTCCCATGTTTACACTTATTTCTGTATATGAAATTTAATATAGAAGAACCAGTTAAAATCAATCATTTCTCCATAACTTGGATAGTACAGGGTAGGAGTTAAATCGACAATCATGCTACTAATAGGGGTTTTAGATTTTATTAGGAGAATCTGCCTCATGTCTCACAACAGAAGCACAAAGAAGATAGTCCATAGGACATAAAATACCATAAGTACAGTGATGTAAAACATCTGTGTGTCAGACAGCTGCAGAGGTTGGAAGGGAACTTTTGTGGGAAAAGAACTATGCTGATTTTTGTTGGCTTCCTCAGTAATAAAGTTGAAGGAACACTGGTAGTTTTCCAAGATCCAAATGTCTCCATGTGAATGCACCGCTGGAAGGACACTTTCAGACTACTCTGGAGTTGTGTTTTCATCTTTATGATAGTCATCAGTAATACAGAGGTATTCTTAAGATGTCTCTTTGTAGGTATTTATGCTTTTTAAAACTTACTTCCTTTTTTGGAATGGCTGCAACAATTGGCAGAGATGATCAGATACACTGAGCTGTGATGGAAATCAGCTGTTAAGTTGATGAAAAAGCCACCCAACCCCAAAAGGAAGTCGGAGGTTTTCCATTCCAACTTGTAGAATTAATTAACTTAATTGTAAGCAGACGTTTTAAAGCAGGCTTCTAAAATTATCGAAAATCCTTTTTGCTAAAAACAAAGTCATGTAAATCCTGGTTTTGTAAGGCAGATTCCTTGAGACGTATAGCTATTGTTTGACTATGCAAGAAGGTTGGAGGAAGGCAACAGTAATAATTGACAATGACATATGTTTATTTAGTTTTTAAAATCTGAGTCCATTTTAAAAATGCTATAAAAATATTTTCATAGTATTGTAGAGAGTTGCTAGCAGAGGGCCTGGGTTGGAACATAGGAAGACCTGATTCACAGACCCTTTGTTTGGCCCTAATGTAATATCACCTTCTTTTAAGTTAATTTCATCAGCCATGAAAATACTCAGAGGGAAAAAGTAAAATTTGCTTTTTTGTTGTTATTAATAATAATATGATTAGATTCTCTCTAATATGCAGTTTTTTTAAAGAGTTTAGATTATGTTTCCATGGGAACTTTCTCTGTACATATTTTTTACTATTTCCCTAAAGAATACAGTTTTAAGATAAACATGAAATTTGGCAGTTATATGAGGTAACGGCTATGGAATTTCAGAGGAGAGAAAATTGAATTAAAAGAAAAATAGTCAACCACGTTTTGAGTCTTTAAGTTGTTCATGTCAATCAAAATAGACCAATGCTTTTTCCAGGAAATGAAGGCAAAAATAGCTTTTCTTTAAAATGGGGAGAAAAGGTTATTTGACAGGTTTTTGAAGACTCCAGTTCTTTTTATGTTTTGTTTCAATTAGCTTTGTTTAAATATAAAGGATAAATAGTGACAGGTTTAACATTTAAATGTAAATGGCCACCAAGTTCTCCTTATAAAATTGATGAAGCTGGGCTCTAAAAAGGTGTGGGGAATGACGACAGCTAATAACAGCACACGCTAGATAAAAAATAAGGAACCTATTACTGCACTATTCTGATTTACAATAAAATCACATCATTTTAGCATTAAGGTTTGACAGAGCAGATGGAGCCAAAACATACCTAGTTTTGTTGTTCAAGGGTTTCTGTTTGGGGATAATTAAAAGGAAGGCACATTTTTACAGATTCTACAGATATTATAACTGTTAACAGGGAAAACAGGCATCACCCAGACAAGGAGCTATAAGTCACACAGGATGTAGCCACTGGATAATAGGCTTCCTCAGAATAGCTCCTTCTGAGTTCAGTGGCAACTAATTTTTTTTAATTAATTTATTTTTTTTTGCGGTACCGGAGATTGAACCCAGGGGCATTTTACCTCCGCGCTACACCCCCGGCCCTATTTTTTATACTTTATTTTGAAACCGGGTCTCACGAAGTTGCGGAGGGCCTCACTAAGTAGAGAGAGAGAGAGACAGGGAAAGAGAGAGAGAGAGAGAGAGAGAGCAAGAGAGCTGAGGCTGGCCGCGAACCTGGATCCTCCAGTCTCTGTCTTCCAAAGTACTGGGGTTACAAGCGTGCGTCACCACGCCGTGCTAATTTTTTTAATTTTAAAGAATGCACTTTTTATGTGCCAGGCTGCTGCACTTGCCCTGTGTTGAGAAGGAATTTTGTTTACAACAGTCAGTTTTGTACACAATTTAAATGTCTTTAAACAGGCCAGCCATTATCCATAAATCTGGTGGCATTATAATTTTGCATTTCCCGATGACAGGTTATTTCATATTGCCTGAGCCCATGTTTTCTGATGCTCAGGATTGTTCCAGCAATTTATAATTACAGACATAACATACATCATGTGGGCACTTCACTTCCTGTATGTCTGTCTGTGTTTCATGCTAAAGCAAGACTGGAACCAAGATCCTGAAGAGGAACAAACACAGCCTGTAGAACACAGAACACAATGTAGGACTACCACAGATGCCAGCCAGCCTCTGCCAGACACATTGTGTAATTTATTAGAAACAAATCTACAGAGTTGAAAGGAAGATGGAGAGAAATGTCTGACACCTGGAATCAAGTGAAGAGTGTTTTAAAAAAGTTTAATATCCTGTTTTTATGAAAGTCTCCACATTATGGACAACATAATGGTTTGTAACTCGGCTACATTTGATGTGGCTTTTTTGTTGTTTTGCAGCCTGAGAGACTCCCTCTCCCCTGAGACACTACGCAGCTTGAGAAGGAGGGAGTGTGTAGAGAAATGGCAGGGGTCAGTAGCCTTCAGAATAGGAGCAACATGTTCTCCTGTGAGGCTTCAGGCTGCTGCTGTACTTTATGACAAATGAACTACATCCATTGCATCCAAACTCTGCATTTATATTTTTGACTTCTTCTTATCTTAAAATTACATAATATTCATTTTGCTTAATTGAGAGTAGTCATTCATACCTGTGGGTAAAAGCAGTTACCCTGACAATATAAAACAATTTACCAATTTGTGGTGAGTAGGTAGGTGTAAGACTATCTGTCTTGGGGTTAATTAGTAGACTCCTTTCCATCACAAAATACTTTTGGTTCACCCCAAAATACACGGCAGCACTTAACGAACACTGGACATACAGCTTTGTATTAGTGTCTTGTCTAATCAATTCTTTGAAATTATTTTTCTAGCTAAACAGAATATATCAGAGGCTACAACCATCGAATTGAATATCCTCGCAGAAACTGCATCACCCAGTTTATCCAAAGAGCCACAAATGGTACTCGACAGAACTACACCAATCATCCCTGTAGTCACCAAATTACCTGTCATTACAAAAACGTTCCCTCCTGTAGGAAATATAGTCAATTTTGAACAGAAAGTCTCCACCCAGCCTCAGGTTATCACAGACAGATTAGCCACCATACCACACATGCCCGCTGGGAGTACCCAGAAGCCTTGGGATATGGACTATTACTCTCCTTCTGCCTTAGGACCACTTGGAAAGCCAGATATATCTGAAATTAAGGAAGAAGTGCTCCAGAGTACCACTGTCATCTCCCAGCATGCTCCGGATGCATGGGATGGCATCATGGAAGACACACGAACACAAGAATCAGTTACACAGATGGAACAAATAGAAGTGGGTCCTTTAGTAACATCAATGGCAGTCTCGAAGCACTTGCCTTCCAAGGAATTGTCTGTAACCGAAACACCATTTGTATCCACAGAAAAGACCCTGGAATCCAAAACTAAAGAGAAAACAGTAAGCGCTATCCCTGAGGTGGTGAGCACAAGTCGCTATGGAGTCACCTTGGGAGAAGATGATAGTGAAGACAGAACACTTACAGTCAGATCTGGCCAGAGCACCTTGGTCTTTAGCCAAATACCTGAAGTTGTTACAGTATCAAAGACTTGGGAAGACACCACCCACTCTCAGTTGGAGGACTGGGAGTCTGTCTCAGCATCCACAACCATTTCACCTGTAACTATGCCTGATAATGATGTGTCATCCATGGACAGCTGGGAAGAGAAACAAACGAATGGTAGGATGACTGAAGATATTGTTAGCCAGTCTCTGTCTACTACACCTTTCCCATCACAGCATCTCACAAAAGAAGAATTGTTTCCTTATTCTGGTGATAAAATATTAGTAGAGGGAATGTCCACGGTTATTTATCCCTTGCCACAAACAGAAGTAACACTAGGAAGGAAAAGAACAGAAACACCAAGACCAGAGATAAGAATAGTTCCTTTTACAGATGAAAGAATACAGGAAAAGATCACCAAAGACCCACTGACAGAGAAAACAGAAGACGACTTCTCTGGAATGAAGCTCTCTACATCCTCCTCTGAGCAAATTCATTTTACACAGTCTTCTGTGGAAACAATAGAATCTTTTGATTCTCCAGCATTGACAACAGTGAAGGTCAGTGTGAAGCCAACAGAAGTAAGAGATGTTGAGGAAGGTACTATGACCGCTATGGTTAAATTAGAAACAGATGGCTATCAGGATACTACCAAGTATGGTGAAGATATTACAACCGTGCCTTTGACCCAGAGCACTTTAAAGGTAGAGGTGGTCACTGTATCGAAATGGTCATGGGATGAAGACAATGCAACATCAAAGCCTTTAGAGTCCACAGAGCATGTGAGCTCCCCAAAATTGCCCCCTGTCTTACTCACCACAATGGGGGCAAATGGAAAGGATCAAGAGATCCCAAGTTTCACTAAAGATGGAGATGAGTTTACTCTCATTCCAGATAGTACTCAGAAACCATTAGAAAAGTTTACAGAGCATGGGAAATTCACAGTTGAATTTCAGCCAATGACATCAATTGACATTGCAGAAAAGTCAACTCTGAGCTCTTCTACAACTGAAGAAAGAGTTCCACCTACCACAAGCTCAGAAGACCGAGTGGTTTATGCCACCGTAGAAGGAAGTGCATTGGGTGAAGGAGAAGAGGTAGACATCTCTAAGCCAGGATACCCTCTCCCCACATCTGCACGCCCTTCAGATGTGGGAGGACTGGCATTTGTTAATTACAGTAGCACCCAGGAGCCTACTACTTATGTAGACACTTCCCATACTATTCCTCTTTCTGTAATTCCCAAGACAGAATGGGGAGGGATAGGACCTTCTGTGCCATCGGAAGGTGAAGTTCTGGGTGAACCCTCTCAAGACACACGTGTCATTGAACAAACTCACCCGGAAGCAACCATGTCTCCTGACATGTTGAGAACAACCACAGAAATCACACAGGGAACAACTCAGGAAGAATTCGCTTGGGCTGAACCCACGGCAGGGAAACCAGTTCCTGCTCTCAGTCCCACAGTGGGCACCCCCAAGGATGAAGAAGAGGGTGAAGGGTCTGCATATACAGTCTCTGAAGATAGATTTGTGACAGGTTTGGGGAGAGTTCCAATTTTAGAAACAACTCCAATAGGAAAAATTGAGCATGGTGTGTCTTATCCACCTGGTGCTGTAACCGAGCACAGAGCGGAAACAGATGAAATGGTAACACTGATACCAAGCATCAGTCCAAAAATATTTTTAAGTCCAGAGCCTGAAGAAAAATACAAAGCAGAAGGTAGCCGTCCAACAGAATTTGCATCACCTTTGAGTCCTCTGAGCACTAGGATTACTCAGCTTACAGAGGAAACCACTAATGGGAAAAGAGAAAAAACATCCCTAGATTATATTGATTTAGGCTCAGGATTATTCGAAAAGCCCAAAGCCACAGAGCTCACAGAATTTTCAACAATTCAGCCCACAGTTCCAAGTGATATCACTGCGGCCTTCAGTTCAGGGGACCGACTTCACAGGACTCCCGCATCTACTGAGAAACCAACTCTGGTTGACAAAGAGCCTAGTGGGAAAACAACGCATGGCGTGGTGCTCATTGGAGAATCAACATCTCATGTTCCCCCCACTACCCGCGTTGGTATCATAGCTAAAGAAACAGAAACCGACATCGACAGAGAGTTTTTCACAGTGACTTCAAGTACTGCTACACAGCCAACAAGACCGCCCACGGTGGAAGGCACAGAGGCCTCCAGACCACCTCAGGCACTTTCTACTCCTCAAGCCCCAGAGGGCACAAAACTCCACCCTGACATAAATGTTTATATTATTGAGGTCAGAGAAAACAAGACAGGTAAGTCTTTGCTTTCTAGACATACCTTTCAAGGCAATCAGCATTTTATCTTGAAAGTTACTTTTGGGAAAGAAAAAAAATCAACATACCAAATGCTGCCATTAGAAGATACCTGGAGTGTGAAAAAAAAAAGTGTGTTAGCTAACTTCATGTATTTGTACAAGAATTGGAAGAATATGTTAAACAATTTGGAAGAATGTTAGATATGATTTTGTTTAAGTCATGAGAAGCCCTGCTTTGTCATCTAATATAACCAAACCATCACTGTTACATCACCTCAGAACATGCAGAGCCAAGTGTTTTAATTTCAGTGTCTTTCCATACATTACTACTCAAGTGTAGCCCTAGACTGTGTTAACATTCCATTGGTCTGTAACTATTAACCTTTAGTACTCACAGCTTGGACAGCTAAAACAATTTTGCATATCCCCAGGGTTGACAGAAAGACGTCTAAAGGTTTGCTTTGGTTTTTCTCTTCCATGATTTTGCAGGTTTATTATACATAACTTGTGGAGTGGGTAATAGGACCTTGGTTTAAATGTTATTTTCATGCAAATTCAACGTATTTTTAACCTGTTGTTGCTGAGTGTCTTAATGTGCATGCATTAACTATTTGGAACAAATACAATGTGGATCCCTTCTAGGCAATGCTCTAATGCATTGTATCAGATGCAATTTTAGAATGTGGAGATGGAAGCTTTGCTCTTGTTTCCTAAAAGTCAGGCTGTAATATTGTTTATATTGTGATTTAATTGTTTCGTCTCTAGGAACATTGCGATGCATTCTATTCTATTCTACTACGATATTTTAGCTCTCTGGCAGAATTCTTATGTATGCTGTCTCTTTACATTGATTAATACCTGGAACAGTGATCATCAAAACCTGACTTATTCTTGCCTAAAGGTGAGACCACACCATTTTTTAGGTTTGGTAAACCAAGTGAGAATACATAGTCCATTCAGTTCAACAGATAAATTCAAGTTTGTTTGTCTCTTTGGAATTGAGAAGTTAAGATCACTGATTTCAGTCAGTTATTTTGTTCTAATTTTAATATAAGAGTGAAATGAATAAACACTTGTTTTTCTTTGACTGAGCTTTGAGAAGCAAGGCTGGAAAGCTGGTTTTTAGCAGGGTTTCTTACTGTTGGAATACTCCACTCCAAATGGCATTTTCGGGAGTAATGCTGTCCTCATTAGTGTGCTCAGGAGCGCACCTGTTGGAAACAAACAGGTAGCTCTATTGTAACATCAGCTGGCATTCACTGTTGTAGGTGGAAACTTCATGGCTTCTGTATGTTTCTACTGTCCAGAATTTTCTCACTGTAAAAGCATTTGTGTGGCAGTGAATTGTAGGTAAGAGAGCGCATCCCCTGGGGATTAAAGTTAATCTTCACTTCCTGGCACAGTTTAAAGAGGCCAGGATTGGCACATGATTTTCTTGCTAATAGTGCTATTTCTTGGAAACCATATTTCCTGCCTTCTGTATTCTTTTTTCGTCTCTCAGAATTGGAGTAGAAAGAGAAGAGCTATCAAGAAGTGGGAATGAGGTTTGCTGTTAGTAGAATTAGAAAAGGGGACAGAAAGATATAAAAGGTGGGGGTGGGGGGAGAGAAGCGAGAAGTAAATTACTACCAACACTTAATTTGAGAATTTTTTTTTTAAATCTTGAAACAGGGTTTCTATAAGTTGCTCAGGCTGGCCTTGAACTTGTGATTCTCCTGCCTCAGCCTCTTGAGTAGCTGACGTTATAGGAGTACACCACTGTGCCTGGCTGAATTTGAGAATTTGGAAAGTACTTGAACAACTAATTATTTAGAGATTTTTCTCAATTGATATTACTCTTTTGTTAATGTATATACTGAGTTGAATTGAATAATATAAAAATACAGTAAAAATGTTCTATAGCTAACAATTCTTCTCAATGGGAAATTGTGCATTAAGGTTAGGATGGTCAAATTACAAAATGGAAAAAGTGGAACTTGGTTTTCCTAGAAGAGTTGGTGGCCCTCAGAAAAGCAAACAAACAAAACAGAAAACTGAGTTTATAAATGGCTATCCAAAATGGAAGATCTGAGTACCCTACCCCTGAAACAACTTATACAAAGGTGTGCATTTATATGCGAATTGTGGATTTAATTCAGTCAGATCTGGGAGACAAGAATAGGTGTTTCCTCTTCTTTCTCCCACTTCTAAAATATGGGATCATGTTCCACTTTCAAACTAATTTTGTTTTGTGTGGGTAATTGGTCAAGAAACTGTGGAATACTTCATTACTTTCATGAGGCAGCATTCCTCTGTGTGTGTGTGTGTGTGTGTGTGTGTGTGTGTGTGTGTATGTGTGTGTAATGTATTTGTGGAGTTATCTATCTATCATCTATCTATCATCTCTATTTTTGTCTATTCTATGTATGCCATCCTTAAGGATAACAGTATTATTTATGATCTTCATAAGACAATAAATAAGGTTTACTCAGACCCAACTGCTCACTTTTACTAATTTTATTTTTCTATGAGAAATTTAATTTTCCAACATTTTGAACTTTGGCGAGGGTAAACTCTAAAGCAGATGTTCAATTAATGAGTTCTAAGGCAGGTGCATACATTAATAAGGGAAAGTACATAGATGCCTGAAAAACCAACCTTTTTATATATCAGGGCACGTTTTTCCAGACTGGAAAATCCTTGGTGCATGTGTGAACGTGTATAAATCCATTCGCCTGAATAGAATTGACCTTTACATATACTACGGATCTAAGTAAGCAAAAATACCACCCATGCTAAACTAAACCAAGGCATTCATAATTTTTCCCTGCACTCAGCAGTCATATAAATCTTGATTTCTTTTTTTAATACTATGAAACAAAACATGCTACTCAGGACATGCTTATGTTATATTTGTGCAAATGGATCTTAATAGCAACTTAGGGTGCTATGGCTGCAAGGCAACTGTAGTTAGCAGTTAAAAAAATCTTAAGGAACTTTTCAGCTCATAAAACTTTTATGAGCTGAAAAACGCTATGGGGTGTGTTTAACAGTGGTTCAGGGTATACTGAAAACTTGACTCCTCTCTATTTCAGGAGTAATTTGCACACCTGCATTTTGGGAAATTATTGAAAGGTTTTCTTTGTGAACATGTATAAAGGCTACAGGGTTTGGAGCTGTAGGAAGAGTTTTTGCTATTTGAGAATTTTTTTAAAGTACAATCCACTAAATCATCTGAAATGTTAGAAGTTAATGTAACAAAACTAAATATTTTTTAAATGTACATACTGGTATCTTTAAATTAAAGAATAATTAGAAATATACATATATTAAGTACCAGTATTATCATGCAAGTGCTCATAGTTATAACCTTAAAAGATGTAGATTAGTTTTTTAAAAACAAGTTCATATATGCTACTATGTGTTAGGCCTGCTTGTTGTCTCGTGACATTTTTTTTTACTGGTTTTATAATTTATATCTACCTGAATATAAGTGAAGGCAAGTGTAAAGCCAATATTAACCTAAAGTCATATGAAGATTAAAATATTAACAAAATTATTTATGTAATAATAATATGGATTAATTAAATTTGAGAAATATATCTAAATTAGAATTCATTTTGCTCATCTTCCTTCTCAGTATTATTGTACCTTATTTCTACATATTCAGATATATCTCACATCTGGTTAATCTCTTCTACTTTTTCTGAACATAAAGCTGAAAAATGTACCTAAAGCTAAAAAATGTACCTAAATTTTCTGAATATTTTGGTGTTTTGAAGAAGAGGAAGAATAAAAGATATTGACTCTGGGAGCAGGATATATCTGCCTAAATACCAATACTTATATTATTGTTTGCATAGTCATTGCTTTTTAGAAGGTATTGTTTATACAAGATAATCTCATATTATTTTTAAAATCCCACGTTTTTAATTTTTATAGAATGTTATAATTATAGAGAGAAATTACTTTGAGTTTTTAATTATAAGATCAGATTCCATTCTGCAGGCAATATCTTATTGAAAGCCTCCATATTTTGGTAAAAGGGTAGCTGTGTTGGTTAACATGGTGGCGGGAGCAGGAGCTGTACCCTCTTGAAGGTCCACCTCCCCTTCACCTCCTGTGGTAGTTTCTAGAATAACATGTACCTCACATGCATGGCAGGAAAGAGAAAGACATCATCTAGGTAATTTAAAATAAAGTGGAAACAATTACTCATTTGTTAATGAATTGGTATTTTAATAAAAAGGTATTTAAAATTGGTTCAGTTATCAATACCTTTATCTCACTATAAATCTTCATAGTTATTAACGTTCACTCCTGGGTAGCTTTATGCATGGCACTGAACAAAGTCAGTTAAGCAAATGCAGTTTCAGTCTTAGTGGTGTCTGTATACCATCAAGATAATGTAGAGTCACATTTCAGTGTCACGTGTCTGTGAAGAACTAAACGATGGTCCAGCTTGCATGTAGAGCTGTATATTGCCAGACCCACACACTATCACCTTTAAACCTCAGAGAAAAATTGTGAGACAACTAGGAGAAGCAGAGGGGCAAAAAGAAACTCACTGGTCTAACACTGTTGCCAATGGCTCCAGTAGCCTTGACCCTCTTTGGAGTATTTTTGTAGGGAAGTGATTCTGTCTTCTGATGAGCAGAGGAAAAATGACTTGGGTATTGTTTTGTTCATCAATTCTGGAAGAAGCCTAGATTCTTGGAAGACTGATTTCCCAGTAGCATTCTATTGGTTTTTTCAGAGTATATGATTTAGATTTGGGTAGTATTAATAGAGGGGCCTATGCATGCTATTCACATACCTGCCATGACCAGAGAATAGCATGCTGAAGTTGGTGGCATGCTATTCTTCAGTTGTGGGCTGCTTCATTCCTGCAGAATTTGTAGCACATCCCTGAAAGTGGTTGGGGTTGGTGTTTGCCCTGCACACATGAATGGCTCACTTTGCTGTGGATTACTGCCAAAGAAGCATATATTTTTTTCCTTCTGCAGGAATTAGGATGGATTTACCCATCCTTCATTGGCTGCCCAAAAAGGAAAGGATTGAATAACTCTTCTGTTATTCAAATAATAGAGAAGAAGAGAATGTTTATCTTCCCTTCTTTTTAGTAGTATGATGGAGAAAATAACTGACCTAGTGTCTCTAAATTATTATTGAACTTAACATTGTATTGTAGACAAAGTTAACCTTTTTAAAAACAGTTCTGGGCCGGGTGTGGTGGTGCACGCTTGTAATCCCGGTACTTGGGAGGCGGAGACCGGAGGATCCGGGTTCGCGGCCAGCCTCAGCTACTTAGGCCCTCCGCAACTTCGTGAGACCCGGTTTCAAAATAAAGGACAAAAAATAGGGCCAAGGGTGTAGCTCGGAGATAGAATGCCCCTGGGTTCCATCCCTGGTACCACACACACACACACAAAAAAACAGTTCTTCTAAGTGAAATATTTTGTATATATAACACATACATACACACAATCTCAATTTTTAAAATATTCTATGAATATTTAGCTCACTAAACTTGAGGAAAAAAATTAAACAATTCAAAGCATTTCCCCCCCCCCAAAGGTTGAAATTTAATAACAAAAGAAGTGTTGAATAAATAGCCAAAAGAAACTTTATCTTCTTTCTAAAATGAACCAATAGTTTCTGAAATTGGCATTTGCAATTACAACTTACCATTGCCCAAACTACCACAGAGGTAGGGGTATTATCCAAGGACAAACACCACTTAACTATTATTAGCAGCTACCTGGAAAAATATGCATACATAGTCTTCCAACATAGCACAGTCCATCAAAATTATCTTTAGGTTATGCTAGTCCTTTGACAAATATTAAATGGGAAGGGCAAAAAAAAGAAACCATAGATTATTCTCCTAAGCCTTTAAATGCACGCTGGGGAACCAATATTAACATAACCAAATATAATTGTGGTATAAAAACATATAATTACACCGTAGGTTAAATAAGGTACCACAGATAGAATGACAGATGAGGTCAGCAAGGAAAGCACCAAAGGAGGCAGGAAGTTGAAGAATAATTCGAAAGAAGAAAGAGACTTAAGCTCATCCTCTTTGGCAGAGTAGATTTAAAACAAGTTAATGGAAGCCAGTTAGTTGCCAATTGCTCCCCAACCTAAGCTCACCAGTAAGGGCTAAGGAACCCCAAGCGTTTGCAAAACCAGCTGTTTTTTCTTTTTTCTTTTGTGGTGCTGGGGGTTGAACCAAGCAGAGCTGTGATGACAGAGAGGGCCTGGCCTGCTTCAGAAACCCAATGTCTGTTCAGGGTTTACCAAAGAACCTATTCATGGGAACCAGAGAGATTCAGCCAACTGCCTCAGACAGGCGTGTTCTCATACTTTTCTGTGCTTCAGTGATTCTTATATTTTAATAAAGATAGCATCTTCTGTAGGTTAAGTGTTTTTAACTTTTCAAAATGTATTCCCATAAGGTATTGCCATTCAGAATTACTTGCAAGGTTATATGGCATAAAAACTACTTTTAGAGTGTCTACATAATCTCAAAGTTGACTTGAAGGTTTATGACATTTTAATTCAAATGAATGCTGAATCAGCAGTATTACAGAACAGGTGCTGTAAGTTGGGGGATCTGGAGTGAGTCTCTCCTTTGCTTATCTGCATTGCTTATCTGCAATGTGGACCCAGGAATTTATTAATAATATAATTTCCCTGTCATAAATTTTTTTTTTTTTTGCGGTACCAGGGATTGAACCCAGGGGCATTCTACCTCCGAGCTACACCCCGGCCCTATTTTTTATACTTTATTTTGAAAACGGGTCTCATGAAGTTGCAGAGGGCCTCACTAAGTAGAGAGAGAGAGAGACAGGGAGAGAGAGAGAGAGAGAGAGAGCTGAGGCTGGCCGCAAACCCGGATCCTCTGGTCTCCGCCTCCCAAAGTACTGGGATTACAAGCGTGCGCCACCACGCCCGGCCTGTCATAAGTTTTTGATGGTACTGGGGATTGAACCCAGAGCATTCTTCCTCTGAACTACACCCACCCCCAGCCATTATTATTTTGAAACAGGGTCTCCCTAAGTTTCTGCACACTGACCTTGAACCTGTGATCCTCCTGTCTCAGCCTCCCAAGTAGGGGGAGAAGATTATATATATAGCTATATATACACACACCTATTTGTGTGTGTATACACACACACACACACACACACACACACACACACACATAATGTAATCATTTATTTTTTTTCTTTAACAGTTAAATAATGACAATGTACTAAATACACTAGACTTGGATCTTCTGAAGTACACTCTGTAATAGTGTGGCTGAGTCTGGATAGGTAGCCAGTTTGCTGCATAGGGCACATGAAAGAGGCATTTGATATCATAGAAAGAGCCTTTGGAAAAAGACTTAGTTGGATTCATTGCCAACACTACTATTTATGATCTCTTTGGTTTTGAATAAATTGCTAAAGCTCTATAGGTCTCAGTTGTGTAATAATACTCTAGCTTCACAGGATTTCTTAAAGCAGGGAATCTCTGAGGGCTTTCCATATGCCCACTGCTGCTCAAGGCACTCCACACATTTCACACTCCGTAAGTGAGTGTAGCACCAAGCATAGCACTTGTTAAATGGAAGTCACTTAGTACAAATTAACCCCCTCTCAACTATAGGAATTATTTTTCCAAACTTTTAAATATAAGAAAATATAGATTGGTTGTAGTAAATGGATAAAAGTTAAATTATCTTAAAATTCAAGATAATTTGAATTATAGTTGGCTCAAGGAACCAAATATAATTGTACTTTGGTGTCTACTTGACTATCAGAGCAGGTTAAAATTTTAATCCTCTGTGGTTCATGCTAGTTTAGTGTGATGCCACTTTGTGTGCAGATCAGGAGCACCTAAAGCTCTTATTTAAAATTTAAATATATTATTGGTTCTATAGGACCCAAGAGTAGAACATGTTGGCTTTCCGCTCTTTTGTATATGAAAATTTGGCTTAGGATTTTAACAACTATCAGTTAATCCCCCAACTTTTTAAAATTCTTTATAAATGCCCTAGGTGTTGGGTCTAGCCTCTTCTTGCATATTCACAGAATGCATGGGCATCACCCCTGTCTTTTTGTCATTGTCAAGGAAACCCCCAGTTCTACACAGGGATTACATTCTTCTTTCTTAATAGCTCTTAGATCATTCATTTGTGCAATGAATAAAAAAATGTATTCACAAGTCCAGACAGTGTTGAGACCATTTTTGCGGGGAGAGAGATGTACACTGTGAGAAAAAGAAATGCCCTCTGAGGTTCCATTTTAATGAGATAAAGCAGAAAATGGTATGTTTTTAAGAAGACATCGCCTACTTCTGTCATAAAATTGTATAACATTATGCCTCAGTGAGGCAAGTTTTTCATGTACAAAAATAGTTGGTCATGAAGTGGCTTCACTGAAAGAAAATTCCAAGAATGGGACCATGATTCGTGGGCACAGAGGGGCACGGTGCTGATGTCTTTTAGTGAAAACTGGTGTATTTATATTTTTCACTTTTATCTAAGTATTTTGAATTTTTTATAACATGATTGAGATAGTATAAAATATTCTTTTTTTAAACTAGGGTATCATATGGACAACTGAAAACCTATTTTATTGCATTAAAGGTGATATTCCTAGCTGGGTGTGGTGGTGCATGCCCATAATCCCAGCACTTGGGAGGGTGAGACAGGAAAGTCGCAGGTTCAAGGCCAGCTGGTAACTCAGTGAGACCCTGTTTCAAAATAAAATATACAATAGGGCTAGTGGTGCTGCTCAGGGGTAGAGTGGACATGAGTTCAATTCCAGTACCCCCCTACCACACACACATACACAAATGGTATTCCTTAGAGAGATAGTGCCAATACTTTTTAGTATGAATGAGGAGGGAAACACATCTATTGGCAAGAAGAAAAAGAGTGTTCTTAAAAAGAGTGACTTGATCCTTTGGAGGAAAATAAATAAATTTGGAGAACCTTCTAAATACTCACTAGAATGATCAGGGTAATAATGTATGAAGTCTTTCTCCACAAATAATTTAAAAGTATTAATTGGAGGTTTTAAAGCCAGAACAAGTCTCAGGAGTGAGAGGAAAGGTTTAATTAGAATATGGTGTCACTAATATGTTCAACCTGTTTGCACACATGTATCATCGGTGTACAGTAAGTACCTCGACTGCCTTGTAGTGACTTCATCTTTTCATGTTGTAGCACAGGATTCCTGGCGTGTTACGAGGGCTGCTTAGTTACTTTAATCTTATGCTGTGAAGGGTTTTGTTTTTCTAAGATAAGAAAGGGGAAAGTAAATATAACAGTGTGTAATTCTGGAGAATATGCTGAAATAGAATATAATCATCATCTTCACTATGGAAAGCCTACCTTCCTCTGCTTCATCGGGCATTTCCCTTACGATCTAGAAATAAAAATTTTCCTCAGATTCACCAACATAATATGCTTTTCGTTGAAATAAAGTCATTTGATCAAGCCAGGATGTGGCTGGGGGAAAGAAAATAACACAATTCATAGCTTGGTTGGGAAGGCAACTTGAAGTAATTAAGCAAGAGAGTGGGTAATGCAGACCAATTGCCTGCTTTAATAGGTATATTAGAGACTAATGTGAAATAAATTAAGATAATAAGTATCTTTGGCAGGCAGTCTCAGAACTGGTCTCAGAAGAAACTCAGGGCATTCACCTGCTCCTTGAGTTTACCTGGCAGGGCCACATCCACCAGTCCCCAGTGGCTGGCCACTCATGACACCAGTGTGTGGGATGTTTGAGGGGTATTGGGAAATCGTCCTGTGCAGAAATACTGCCCACACTGCTTCTCAATCCTCGCTATACATCAGAATTATCAAGGAGCCTCCAAATAAAAATATCCAAAGCCCCACCCCCACTAGGTAATCTGAATTTGTATTTCTAGTGGTGGAGCTCAGAAATTTGAATTCTTGCCTCCTTTCTTGCTATTTAATTTTTTTTCTTAATACGCATTTATATTTTCAAATGCATCCCATGTGATTTTTTTTTTGCAGTACTGGGGATTGAACCCAGGGGCATTCTACCTCCAAGCTACACCCCCAGCCCTATTTTTTATTCTTTATTTTGAAACAGGGTCTCACTAAGTTGTGGAGGGCCTCACTAAGTAGCTGAGGCTGGCTGCGAACTCGGATCCTCCTGTCTCAGCCTCCCAAGTACTGGGATTACAAGCCACTACGCCGGGCATCCCATGTGATTTTGATGCACAGTGAATGTTGAACACTACTAGTAAACCAAGAGCTTTCTGACCTTCAGTGGCCAGCTGAAATGCAGACACTCCCAGCCAGTGGCCGCTTCTGACCTCGGTCAGTGTAGGTGGTATGCTCCCAATTTGGAGGGAAAAGAATATGATTCCATCTTCCCTGAATGAAATGGTGGTTTTTGGGCACATTTTGGCGAATGTACTTTTTGTCACAAATGTAAGGAACCCTGGCATCTGTAAATAAGAAAAAATGTATATAACTGCATATCATTGAAATATATGTTTTCTGGAGTTTCAAGAAGAATCATAATTGAATCAAAAGTGATAATGAAGAATGAAAAGTGCATTTTTAATTTCTCAGAAATGTATACCTCTCTTTGCTGTTCCCATGTTAACTTCTATCAGCAAACATGGGAATTAAAAGTAAATGTGCTCACGTTTACGGGTGCTTTTGGCTATACTACCGAAGTAAGTCTTTTCACTTTATGTTTGAGAAAAACAGTGATTACTGCCTTGCTATGAGTCTATATGAATTTGGAAAGAAAATGAATGATAAAAAGAATTGAGACCATGCCTGCACATTTGAACTATCTAGATTTTTGTAACCATGAAAATCTTTACCATTTGAATTTTTGGTAGGATTCTTTGTGTCTAGACTGGAGCTGTAGTTGCAGCCAAAGAACAATAATTCCTTCGGTCCAATGTACAAATCTTTCAAAGGAAGTGTTTTCCCAATAGAATGTAAACTTTTTCATTCTTTTTCTGTTTGTTTGTTGCAGTGCTGGGGATTTAACCCAGGGCCCCTCCAGCACTGAGCTATATCCTAGTCCTTTTTGTTTTTTTATTTTACCATAGGGTCTTGCTAAGTTACCAGAGCTGGCCTTGAACCTGTGATCCTGATGTCTCAGCCTCCCAAGTCCCTGGGATTGCAGTCATGTGCCATTGTCCCAGGCTTTTTTATTCCTAATGATAAATACCTGTAGATATTCTTACAATTAAACTCTCAACGGATGAGCTAAGTGTCTAGATTGTAGGGCATTATTGGTTTAAAGTATTCTGTTGCTTTTATTTTAGAATATGTAACTTAGGGAGGTGAGACAATAAAATGAAAACAACTGGGAAACTTGTAAGAAACCCTATGATATAAATCCTCTTACACATCAAAGACATGGCCATTTTGGGTTGAGGAGTTTTAGAAAAGACGTATTGAAGGACTGAGGACTTCTTAACTGGATGGTAGAGTTCAAGCGAGGCTTTGTGAAGCTCTGTCTTCTTGAACAGATCTGGGTGGGAATGAGGAAGACAGTGAGATAGGAACATGGAACTGCTGGGCTCCAGTGCAAGGCCGCAGAGAATGATATCAACAGAGAGCTGAAGGAGGGATGTGTGAGCCAGTCAGGGGAGTGCTCTGACACTCTGAGAAGGGGTCAGGTGGAAGAGGTGACCAGAAACTATGACTAACTTTTCAACAAAGGAATGACATAATTAAAAATCAAATGGTGTTTGTAAAGTTTAGCTTCGTAGATATAGTTTGAGGGACTTAAGAGAAACTTTATGAGACACCTTTGTTTTACTTCAAGTAAGTAAGCTTTCACTTATTTTTCTTTTTAATTTATTGGTGCATTGTAATCATACATCTTGGTGAGGTTCAGGATGGTAGAGGCATACATGCACACTTTTAAATCCTTGATTCTTTTTTTTGCGGTTCTGGGGGATTGAACGCAGGGGCGTTCTACCTCCGCGCTACGCCCCCGGCCCTATTTTTTATACTTTATTTTGAAACCGGGTCTCACGAAGTTGTGGAGGGCCTCACTAAGGAGAGAGAGAGACACACACACAGGGAGAGAGACAGCGAGAGAGCTGAGGCTGGCCGCGAACCCGGATCCTCCGGTCTCTGCCTCCCAAAGTACTGGGATTACAAG